>WEKX01002399.1:0-56337 GCA_013390025.1 Pitta sordida | reverse complement strand
AGCACGGCTGGGGACCTACCCCCCCCCCGGTGCATGTTACTGTTTCCATGGCTACAGGCGGGGAAGGGAAGTGCTCCAGGAAAGTGGGGCTGGCCGCGGCGGCCAGCAGGACACGCTCACTCTGCTGCTGCAACTGAAACCCCCAGCGCTGTGTGGCCCTGCCAGGCCAGCGCACGGCGTGTGGGGCCAGTGGCGCGCGGGGCTGGCGGCACGAGACAGATGGCGCGCAGCGTGGGACTGGCACACAGCGGGCATGAGCACCGGGGCTGGGGAGGGGGCGGGAGCAGAGGTGCAGAGTTTGGGCTGCGGGCGTGCGGTCGCAGCGGCCCGGAGAGGCCCGCGGATTCTTGGGGTTGGGTGAGGTGGGGGGTCTCTCAAGTCAGAGGGTGCTCAGAAACGGTTCCCTTAGCTCCCGCGTGCTCAGAGAGCCCAAGAGGAGAAGCAGAAAAGTGTCCCCAGCGCTCCGGAGTGCCGGGGGGTTGAACAATGGGCGTGGCCTGCATGCATATTAACGATCTGCACTTCTTTCTGAGTTTAGCTTTTCATGAGGCCCGTGGCCTGACCCATTCCTCACAAACGACAGGGTATAACTGTATATACATATGGGTGCTGAGTTTGGGAAGGTAAAAACAAGGTTCCTCCAGATGCAAAGTCCCCGTGTGTGCCAGCCTTCACTTCACTGCCCACCCAGCAGCCAAGGAGCCACTGTTAATTAAGAGCAAGACAAGTATGGAAAACCCAGCTCGAGAAACAAGGAGGAATAGGATTATTATAATCCAATGAGACATAATTAAATGCAGGAATCAAAGGCTCTTAGTGGCACAGAACTTGTTAGAGCCTTGAAGTGGGTATTTGCACTTTGTTCTGACGTGCTGCAGCTTCTCAGAATAGCAAAGCTTTTTCATGAGGAAGGAAACGATGACAGAGATGTTCGTAAATCACTTGGGAAAAGGGAAAAATAAGCAAAAACCCCACAAAACAATGTTACAGCAAAAGACTGTTCCTGCAAAAAAACCCAAAAAAACCCCTGGCAGCACTGATGATGACATTATATTGAGATCTTTGTACCCAGTTGGTTCTTACTACTACAAATAATAATAAAAATCTTTCAAGGTATCAGTAGTAGATACCAGAAGGAAGGTGGCAAGACTTTGCCTTCTACAAAGAAGATCTGAGGGATTGCTTGGGAAGCAGGGAAGGCTTAGGAACCTGCAGATACATTTTGTGTCTGGGCTCCAATTTTTGGTTAGTTAGTTTTGGGGGTTTGTTTTTGTTGGGGCTTTTGGGGGGCAGAATGGTCTTAAATCTTTCCAAATAGTGGCTGAAACCTGGCTTCTCAATTTGGGGGTGCAGGGATGAATGTCCACAGGCAGGTCAAAGGAACAGACAGAGCCAAGGTTTTTCTTTCTTCCCTCCAAGAAGGTTATTTAAAACAAAAACAGGTCCATGTAACAAATTGGCTAAGAAAGCATTTAAAAAATATCCCAGTTGTGACTTCCACATCTCCCAACAGATGCAGTGGACTGGCAGAAAAAGGAGGTGACACGATCTGTAGCTCATTTTGTAAAACAATGCTGTGGCCACACTGAATCGTGAAAGGATATTCAAACTGGTGGTTCTTCAGCATCACCAACCCTATCCCCCCAAATTAACCATAATGGCTACATTTCACTCAAGATACCAATGGAATATTCCACTTGTCTCATTTGTGCCCTTCACTTATCACAGAGCTTCCCCGAAACACGAGAGGCGCATGCTGACGGAGACAATTCCAGCTTCTGGAGCGGCATTCAGGAGACACACCGGGGATGAGTGTCCTTGAGCGGTGGCCTTCCTGCTCTCCTAATTCCAAAATATGCTGAGCACACCCGGCCAGCCCGCGCTCCGGAGCCGCTGCATTCTGAGGGGGGAAAAGCTGTGCCAAAGCAAGGTCTCCAATGTTGGCAGCAATAAGGTTACATCCCGACGCTGTGGAATGCAGCTCCCACTTTCCATACCAATGAAAAGTAATTCAATTCACTCTTTCAATAATTCAATACTGAACCAAATACTGATTCGATTAATAAAAGGATGTCAGGAGTTGTCTATTCAGGGTTGGGGTTTGGGGTTTTTTAAACTCTTCTGGCATCCCCTACCTTTTAGCTGTCATCCTTGTTTTCTCTCCTCCCAAGATAGGAAAAGAGCACAAAAGGTCAGAAGACATATTAGATTTGCCCATCCTCAAAAAAAATAAAAGAAGACCTGATATCTTCAAGCTCTTGCCACTTTTCCATCTTCTCATAGAAGAGAAATAGAGAAGGAAAACAGAGCATGTCTCTCCTTTTAATAGACTCGGAGATGGAGTGATAATACACAAAAATTTATCATCATCCTTTTCTGGGTAATCAATACACCTGAAGAAGTGTTTCCTATTGATCCCAAAGCTCCTGTATCCTTGTGCTGGCATCAACACCATGTACAGGGATGCTGGGTGGTGTATAAACAGCAAATAAAAGGCAATATGTCTGTTGTGATATATTGATTAAGTGGCTATAAAACCATTGTGGAAGAGTTATCCGTGGATGCCTGTCTTTTATTGCTGTCAAAGGAGCGGTGCTTTGGCTGGAAGCACCTTTGATACTTCTAGAGAGCCCATATTTAGGGAAGACAGAGCTCTGGGAATAAATACTATGACTCATTTTAGCTGGCTGGATATTGAAGGAACTTTGTTCGGAGCGTGATTTACAGTCTGTCTGCTGTTTTTGGAAATCTCTTCTCCCCACAAAGCAACACCGACAGGATCATGCTGGAGCACTTGGCTGAGCTGTGACTCTGGATGGGTACAGGGTGACAATCCAGTTGGATAAACCTGCATTGCTGGAGATGCTCCCTCTATCCCATTGCATCCCCGCTAAAATAAACGTGGAGACCTCCCCGTGGCTGCAGGGACACAGGGATGTGGGCAAGGAAGGGACCACACGTGAATTTGGGTACGTAGAACTACCCTCCCTCCTCCGAGCTGGACAGAGCCCTTTCCCTTACAAAGGAGAAACCAGCAGGAATTTACACAAGGCTCTCAGGGAAAAAAAAAAATCCTTAAAAGAGGATTTTCCTGCGCTTCCCTTTCCTGGGCTTCTCTCTTGATAGTCCAGCTCTCTAGCAAGGTGAGCTGCAGGAAGGCTGGAACTTTTCTGTCTCCACCTTTCAGAGCTGAAATACTCTCAGTAGCAAATAGCTGTGTCTTCTCTCTTACCTGAATTTACTCAGGTTCAAACACACTTCCTTCCTTTTTTTTTAATAAACCAAGTATTTTATATCCATTTCATGTAAAATAAGAGAGGCAGCAGTAAGTAAAGCACAGCTAAAAAGTCACATACACCATCTCCCCTCCCTAACACGACCAGGCATCCGAGGTAAGAAGCCCCACAGTGCCACCTTGCTCATTTATTTTGCAGCAGCCAAAGGCAACGGAGAGATAGATCATTTCCCTCCAGTCTCACACACTCACATCACTCCCCATAATGTACCAATACATTAAATCTCCCCCAAAACAATAAAACACCCTTCCCTCCAAAGGCACTTCTCACTGTTGTTCAGTGTCCACAGAAAACAGCTGATTTTTGTCCAATTCCTTACATCCTTCTACATCATGTCACCCCTTCCACCTTTCCTCTCTTTCCCTGCCCTTTGCTCCTTCCTTGGTAAAAATCACCCAGTTTTCTTCCCTCTTTCCCTTGCTGTAATTTCTAAACTGGAAATTTTCCGGCCAACCCCACACTGGGGACGAACTTACAACATCTGTTAACCATGGATATCCTATTTATACACATGTTAATAGCAAGTTTCATCATAAGGTTAATAGCAACAATCTGTTCCTGCCTGGAGACCGTGTGGACGTGCTCAGCAAAATCCACTTGAAGGGCACAAAAAAATGTGTCCAAATGTTTTCTACTGAAAGATTGTTCTCCTAGCAGGAAGGTCAATTCTCCAGGGCAGTGCTAGAAAAGATAGAGATCTTTTAAATGCCCTTTAAAAAAATTCCACAAGCAGGAAGGCCATAAAACCTTGAAACTTGCTTAACGAAAGGCTATTCCTGGGTGACATGGCATTAAATTGGTGAACTTTAAGATAGTTAAGGAATCTTAATATAGGTCCTGAGGACAACAAATATACCTATGTTCTCCTTATCTGCCCACAAATAAAGCAGCATAGCTGGCGGGGAGAGGGAGGGGAATCTGGAAGTAATCCAGAGTTATCATGGATATGAGTTGAAATCCAAAGAAGATTCTTGGAGAATGCCCCATCTCTGGAAGTGTTCAGGGCCAGGTTGGATGGGGTTTGGAGCAGCCTGGTCTAGTGAAAGGTGTCCGTGCCCATGGCAGGGGGTTGAAAATGCATGAGCTTTAAGGTTCCTTCCAGCCCAAAGCATTCTGGGATTCTGTGATAATTCACAGCACAGTACCTCCTCTCCCCACGCTCCCCACAGTGCCAAGGATAGTGAGGGACAGGAGCACTCTTGGATCCAGGCACGTGCTTCATATGTGATCAGTTGATATATAAAAGTAGAATAAAGAATAAATCTAGGAGAGGGAAAAAAATTTAAAAATCGGTGACAAACTGCTTCTCCGAGAACATGAGGAGACAAATAAATGGTCATTCAATGCTTGAGGCGTAAATAAAAGTTAAATCCAGGCTGTTGTGATCTGCTGACTCCCAACAGACTCCGTGTGCAGGAGCCTTGATCCCCGGCCTGTCACTGTTGTAAGAACAGGCGACTGACAGACCCTGTTTCCTGGAAAAACAGGGATCAAACAAGGTCACACCAGGACTTCTCCTGGGAGCTTTCCAGCAGCAGTTTGGGAAGTTGCTGCACTAGGAAATCTGCTGGTATTTAGATCATTGGTGGGAGCAGAATTGCTGATGAGTCTGAGAACTCTTCCCAACAGCACATCCCATTACACTTACAGCTCCTTCCCACATCTGTCTCCATCCATTTTGTAGGGGCTACTTTGCACCTTAAGAGGTTCATTTGAAATTGGGGGTCAGCATTTCCCTGCACAGGTACCAAGCACTCTTGTTTTGGATAGGTAGAGACTGAGGCCCATTTCAGGCACCGCACAAGGTGTTTACCACTTCTGAAAGCTTAGAATTAAACACTTGAATACAGATATTTATTTTTTAATCCTTAAGCTCAAAGTTGTCATAAAGCCTATGACATCCCAGTGCCTGAAATACTTAGAAGCTGCCAAAGAGAGGACCTGGCATTATTTTTTATGGATTAATTACATGCTGCCAGGTAGGAAGCTTTGCTCTTGTAGGGCCACCTGCTAATCTCATTATAAAATGTCTTGTACCGAGTCAAAAAAGGTGATAAACTACCCAGTGACTCCACATGGGTACAGAGGGACTATCGATCCATCCGGTGTCCGGGTGTGGTGATCCTTGTTGTGCTCTCTTTACTCAGCCCCCAACAGGAAGTGACTGGCAATTCACCTGTATGAGGGATTTATCCCTGCACCATCCTCAGTGATCCCTCAATTACCAGGTGCCCATTCCAACAGCTGCCACATGCATGACACGCTGCCAGCTTCGCTTTGCTCTATTCCAACGAGGGGGGAAGAAAACAAGACCCCTCCCAGCCCCTTGAAATCCTATTCACTCTCAAAAATATCCACAAAATGCCATTTTTGTGTTGGGATATTGCAGTGCATTTAGGCATCAGCAATAGGGTGAGATTAGATGGTGCTGTGCTCGCTCCTGCCTTGCCCTGGCAAGAGGTTTGCCCAAATCCTCATAAATCCCAGGGGCTTTGAGCAGGGCTGGCCGCACTGACCAAGCCTCTGAGTCATCCCTGTGGAGCTGCTGTCATTCCCTGGCCCTGCCTGCCCTAGCTCCTGCAGGCTGAGCCCGCACACAACCTGCTATTAAATCACCTCTTCTGTCCTCCAGCAACGCCATCCAAAACCAAAACCAGCATTTGCAACACTCCTCTTCTGCCTACGCTCACCCAGTGAGAACTTCCTTGGGTTTGTTTGCTCTCTGATCCAGCAGAAATATAAGAGGGTCTCTGGAAACAAAGTCACCTTTGTGGCACCTGTCAGCAGAGTTTTATTGCTGTTTGGATCTCGATGGGCACTGAGATAAAAGGAGGAGTCCTTTGAGATCACACAATGGATGTAATTCAATAACTGATCAACAGAGCCACTTGCTCAGAGCAAAGAATGCTCACTGTTCCTTCTTTGCCCTTCCCTCTAGTTGTCTCACATCCCTCACAGCTCCCACTATTAATTCTTGCCTGTGGCAATGGTGCCCACAGAGCAAACACAAGGAACCAGGAAGAGCCATGTTTCCTTCATCCACCACTGTGGCCACAGCTGATTGTCTTCAAGCCATGAGATTCCATGGGATCCTACTCTCCTGCACACTCCACAGGGGGAAAAAGGTTTCCATGGGCACATTCTGCCTTGAGGGTTTTCAACCTGAGCAGTTTAACTCTGGCCTGGCAGTGGAATATCCCTACCCATAAATTTAGGGTGGATGGTTTAATGCCTACCCGAACCATAAGCACTTCTCAAATATAAAGATAATTTTCTGGGAAAAAAAAAGAATTGGGGTTTGCAAATTTATTGGTGAGTGTCCCCACCTATGCGGGAGACCAGGGGTTCGATTCCCACCAGGGAGGCAGTGGTGCCATTTAAGAGTTGGACTCGATGATCTTTGTGGGTCCCTTCCAACTCAGAATATTCTGTGATTTTCCCTGTAATTTATTCTCTCTCTTCCTTTATATATCTTTGTGATAAAGAACTAGGGTGTATGGCGTCCTCCTCTGAGAAAAATGTCACTACCTGTTTTTTTAGCATCATCTGAGACCTTCCACCCTCAGAAACAAAACAAGAAACCCCATTTTAGACCCCTGATTAAGAGGACAGCCTGGCTGAATTATAAGAGCAGTAGGATGAAGACAAGCACTGAGAGATTTATAGCTGGAACAGAACCATCCGTGCAGCACTGGGGCTCCCGTTTTCACACAGGGNCCTGGGCACACTGCTGGCTCATATGGAGTTTTCTGTCAATCATAATTCCTAAATCCCTCTCCATTTCACCACTTTCCAGCCACTCATTCCCCAGTCGATAGCAATGCATGGGGTTGTTATGTCAAAAGTGAAGAACCTGGCACTTAGTCTTGTTAACACCATCTGCCTTTGGAGAGCGGATTTGTATCAGCTGTGTCCATCGATATCCTGCCACTTCATAAAAAACAGCTCAGAAAATGTTCCTGAATTTCTGAGCTTTCTTAGTTTGGGTGGTTTCATAACATGTTATCCAGAGCTCCTTTTGTCCCCACATTCTCCACCAACAGATTCAGCCACAGGAAAGCACCATCTACATTCCACAGTGACACTCAAGCAGGGAAAAGATACAGAGACCTGGACATCACTGAGCTGTTAGCCAGCAAATCAGCAACTGAAACAAAAAGCCAAATTCCCAAGGAAGTGCAGAGGAAACGTGGGACAGACAGCAGGGATCGGGGAGGACCCCCACATCCACGTGGGAGAGCTGCTGGATGTGCCAATATTGTAAGGGATGAGTAAATTATGCCTGGAATAAAACTAGTTACTCTGGCTTGTGGTGAACAGGCCTTGAGAAGGCCCCCTCACCACTCTGCAGCTGCTAGGGGAGACAAATGGGGCTCTCACATGGGAGCTGATGCCAAACCACGGAATCATGGAATGCTTTGGGTTGGAAGGGACCTGAAAGAACATGGGCAGGGACACTTCCACTATCTCAGGGAGCTCCAAGTCCCGTCCAGCCTGGCCTTGGACACTCCCAGAGATGGCGCAGCCACAGCTCCTCTGGGAAATCCATTCCAGAATTATGCAGCCCAGGGTCTGGCTGGATCTCTGGCTTCCCTCCTCTTTCTCCCCTGCAGGACCAGGCATTCCCCCTGGCTCCTCTCAGCCTCTCCCACAGCTCTGCTGATGCTGACAGATCCTAATTGCATCCCACCCTGCACATGATCATCACTCAACACCATTTGCAGCGAGGCCAATTTTTAAATTATTTTGGGAACTATACTACTTTGTTCTGTAAATGTTTACCCACAAAACATCAGCTGTGTCGGCTCCCCAGCATATTGCGGGAGCCTTCTGCCCGGGAACAGAAGGGAAAGAGCTCCCTCCTATACAGATGCACACAGAACTGCCAAAGCCTTGGATCCAGACACTTGGAAGACATTATGTCGCTCCTCTGATTTATCCTGCATTGTTCTGGCCACAGAAACTAAAACCCTAAATAATTTCATCATTTTGGATGTCCAGCTTTTATGAGTTCCAAGGGAGGTTTGTGGGAAGGCTTCCCACTCCGCTTCTCATTTGATAAAGGTTATTTGAAATATGTTTTTTTTCCCCTCCCTTTACAGATAAAACAGCCTGTCCAGGAGGATGTGGAAATGAATAGCAATCGAGGCAGATGAACTGGGAAACTTCCATCACTGTGTGACTTTTGCACACTGCAATTTTTTTTCCTGTGGAATGATGAGTTCTGCAGCAGCTGTAAGTGCATGAGGAATATTCCTCATTTGAATCCCTCCATTAATTTAAGGTAAGACTTGAATTCCTTTTGGGGTAAAAATGTGCCTTTGCCTCCTTTCCTTTTGTTATCCATCCTGGTTAGGCTGATCCATAGGAAGGGATGAACTGGAACTAAACTGTGGCTCTCTGCAGGATGAGTGAAGGCCCGGGGGGAGCAGCTCCAGAGGCTCAGAGCCATGGGCTGGCAAATGTAACACACTTTGCTCCTTCACTACATCCATTGGGAAAATCCCTGCAGGTTCATAACCAGTGTCCTTGGCAGGTCCCAGCCATCCTGAGCTTCAGCTGGAACAAAGCAGGAGAGTCCCTGGAGAAGACAAAGCACTGCTCTGTCTCAGTCATTAACACAGAGGCAATTTCAATCCCATTAGCTCCAGAAGATAGGACTTCTCCAATGGCCATGGGAAAGAAGTCCTGCTCTAAAGGAGAAATCTCAACATGGGATCAGGGGGAACAAAAATCCACACTTTGCAGGGACACATCTCTTTTGAAACAAGGGAAGTAACAGTTGGTTCCCAAGTGTTGCCTTTTGCAGCCATGTGGGAAAGATATTGGCTCTTTTGAAGGAGATTAATATCTGAAGTGTGTTAATCCCAGAGCCACAGAATGGCCTGGGTTGGAAGGGACCTTAAAGATCACCTCGTTCCAACCCCTGCCACGGGCAGGGATGCCTTCCACTATCCCAGGTTGCTCAGAGCCCCAGCCAACCTGGCCTTGGACACTTCCAGGGATGCTGCAGCAAGCGACCTGGCTGTAAGGGACCACAGGAAGTCCTGTGCTTCCTTTCTTTTCACTCTCCTCCTACTGTTCGGACACTACATCTACACAGGTGGTCATTTCCCAAAAACCTGAAGGAATCCTTATCAAAGCATTTTCCAGAGAACAATAAAACAAAGTCCACAAAACTATTTCATTGCCTAAATCCCACAAATCGCTGGATGACAAGGGGATTTGTTTCCGTAAGCTGATCTGTTGTCTATTGATGGACCTGTCACCTTCCAAACAGTACTCCAAAGATGGACAAAGCAAGTTAATGGATCCTCATATTTACAGGGAGAATTTAAATGTTGTACAGTGAGGTTCATTACAAAAGTGCTTCAGACAAGGAATGAGCAAAGTTCTCCATTTTTTCCTCCAGCAAAGTTAAGACAATTTGGTCAAAACGTGTGGTTTCAGGCACATTTCCTGTAGTACAACCCTAAGGTTAGTCACTGTTACTCATCTTTGGGATTGAATTAAAATGTAAAGATTGATTCTGATTTAATCTTCATGGCACACAGAAAACAGGAAAAAAGAGTAGCCTATGTTAAGCCCTTATTATCCCTAGATTTGAGTAAGTTCTTAATATATTTAGCAAGCAATGGAGGAACATTTTAACAGAAATTCTTCCATCTGCTCCACTGGGAACCAACAGCAATTAATTCTGAAAATATTTATATAATTTGGTTTGCAGTTACCATGTGTTTGGAATTATTTGTAAGCTGACAATTTCTGTAAATGTTTATTTGTAGAGACAGTGGCTCGGCCATCCATTAGGGAATAAAATAAGCGTCCTTTCATGTTTGTGCAGCCAATCTAAAAAAGGTAATGGTCTCTCTCTTCAGGCTGGGAATGAACTGTGGACCATGGGTCAGTGTATCCGGCCAAAAAACATCAGGAAAACTGCACCAGACAGACCTGTGATCACCCCAGACCCCCCAGAGCATGCCTGTGTTGCAGGGCTACTCATTGTGGAATGTGCCAAAGCACCAGGAATCTGAATGTGATATCTGAAATTCTGGTCATCTTGGGAGACCTGCAAAATCGCCGTGGCTTGGAGCTCCCTCTCCATCCATCGTGGAGACCTTGCCTACCAGGCAGCACCTGTGTCAGATAAAAATCTACCTGACAGCATTCTATTTTGGGAAGCGCCATCCATCCAGAGTAAATGAACCTTTCCTTTATAATCCATCTGGGCCATCTCCAAGACGTGGCAGAACACTTGGTAAGTGGGGACGTGACCAAAACCACCTTCTGAAACTTTTCCATTCCCTCAGCCACCAACAACCCAGGCTCCCCCTTCCAGGGCAGCACGAAAGCTCTGGTTTGAGTTTGGATTTGGTCATGTGTCAACTGCCTTTCCCAGCACCCCTTCAGTGGGAGAAGAGTGATTGGAATTACTGCTGTAATTGAGGAGCACACACTATTCTACTCCTTTGTTATAATTAGGAATTTTAACAATATATTTTTCTCCCCAAGCCTTTGCCCAGTGGAATTATTTAAGCTGTCAAGATTTCAGCCAAGCAGGGCAATAAAGGCATTTTCCCAGCTTAGAGTAATGGCCAGCACGGCCTCCCTGCATTGCTGTTTATTATACACCTCATTTGCTTTAATATAAAGCGAATGCTAACCCAAGGTTCAAAGCCTGTGAAAGTCACATTTTCCTGCACAAGGAAAGCAGATTTGGCTCATCTGAGGCATCTCAGGAGGTTCAACATGACCCTGGCAGGAATAGGCAGTGCCCAGGATGGTTTCTGTCCCCTCACAGTTGCTCAGGTGCCCCCCAGCCACACCTGTGGCTCCTCCTAGACATCCCCATCTGCATCCTGTGAGTCCTTTGGATAATATCTGGATTTCTCAAAGGCTTTTCTACAGCCACACCAGGTCCTGCACTCTTTAACCTCCTTTTTATAAGCACATTTTCCATGCTTTTTCTCTGTGTTCCAGAGGATTTCTTACCTCTTTGGGAGTCTCCATGAAGTGCACATGTCCATAGCAGTGCAAGGCAAAATAACAAGGGTGCAAAACCATGTGCTTCATTCCACGGCCCAGTTCCTCAGGCCAGAGGATGGAATTGTCTCTCTCCTGCATCCTCCAGCCTCACTGGCCTATGCTGCTCAGCAATTTACCCTCCTCGCAGCAATTTACCCTCCTCGACCACCTGGCACACATTTTTGTGGATTAAACTTCCAGCCTGGAGCCTATTAAGACATCAACAGACAACGTAAAATTTACTAAAAGGTCTAAACAACCCCTCTATTACTGAAGGTAACAAACATTTTGTACCTGTGGTATAATACACAGAGGTGGTACCTGCACCCAAAACATTTGAATTTACTTCAGAAGGGTGAGGATTTGGGGGATTCCTCCACTGAGACCAGCTGGAGCAGGAGAATTAGGCCTTCTCTTTTTTCTCTGGCCTTTCTCTCCACTCACAAATGCCACAATGGACCTGGAGCTTTGCAGCTCCTGCCTCTGCAGGGCAGCTTTTCTAACAAGATAAGTGTTGTGAGTGGAATCCAGTCCCTGGAGCTTCAGGCTATCCCTGGGATGTGTTCTCATCTCCTTTGCAGTAATTTTTCCAATATATAAGCAGACAAATAGCACAGTCTGGCGCAGGTACATATCCCGCTGCATTAATGAAGCCTGAAGCAAAGAGCATTGCTAGAACAAAACCACATATTTACAAACAAAATCAGGAGCAAATGCTGCCTGAGGGAATCCTGTGAATCATATCACAATATCCTGCACTCAAATGGCTTGTACACAGGTTAAATGGAAATAGTAACAAGTTGGAATCAAGCCACTTCACTTCTCTGATGATCTGATTCTCCTCTGCTGATAAAAGACCTGAGCCATAGAACCTGGACTGCCTTCCTCCCACTTTGTGCACTGAAATGCTTCCAAAATCTCAGAAGAATCACTCCCAGGTACAAGCAAGGTCCAGCCAGAGAGAATTCCTGCTCAACTTTTCAAGTATTAACTCACTTTGTAATTTCTTTTTTAAAATACCACGGAATCTATTCGGGTGAAAGATGGATGTCACAGAGAAGCAATTCAACACCACCAGTGCTTGGAATAGCCTTCAGAGTCACCTTGAGGAGCGTGTTGATTTATCAGGAACAACACATTATTTGTGATAGCCAGTGATTTCCACTCTGGGACTCATGTGCATCTTTTCCCCAGTTAGGACAGAGGAAAGGAACACACTGAGGCCTTGAAGTGGCAACTGTCCCTCAGTACCCAGGTTAAATAATTCACCCCATACAATATATGCTATTCTTATACGGGAACGCATTGAGAAAATAAACCTCTGGCTCTCATTCTCCATTATGTTTCCTTGCCATCACTGAGTCCTTTCAGAGCCGCGTTTACACCCGGATTTTCTCTTCCTGGGTTTACAGTGGCCGCGCTGCAGAGCGGCAGCGCATCCAGGGAAACGAGGCGCCGTCCTGGGTTGCAATTCCGTGCCCGGGCCTCGGCAGCTCCGCCTGAATCGTGCCTTTGTGCCGTGTGGCCCCTGAATCGCCCCTTGTGCTCGGTGTCACCTCGGCATCGCCGCGGGAGTCCGGGGACAGCGGCCTGGCTCATGCCTCAGCTCCGCCGCCAGGAATATTAATGGTCCTGACTTCTGCCTCGGACAGCAGAGGGCTGGTCCTGTCCCCAGGGACTGGCACGGCCCAGGACATGTGAACGTGGCAAATCAGCAGGAAAAAACCAGCTCCTAAACCACAGGGAATATGGGGAGGACTCCGCCTGATTCATCACAGGTATTATCAGGGTCAAGGAAAAGGAATAGTGCAGAAGGGCTCAAATCCCAACTGAATTATCTAATAATAATACTAATATAAAGAATACATATAACATCCAATAAAACCCCTTCCCAAGGAGGCAGCTCCAGCTCTCTGGGAGGTAACAACATTATCACTCTGCTTCCCTTCTTTTGTTGTTTTCTTGGGACTGGGGGATATCTGTTTGTTGACGGGTGTTTTTTGAAGGTCACAAGGCCCCCAGAGGCAGCAGGAAAAGCACTTTTCCCAGGGAGCGGGACGAGCCTTCCCGACGCCAGGTGGCAGCGCAGCCCCGGCCATGAAGAGCTGCGGGAGAGGGCACGGGGAAAAGGGAGACGTGAAGAGAGATGAAGGGGGGGAAAACAGCAGATCTCCAACAGGCTGCCGGCAGAGAAAGGAGCCCTGCTGTGGGAATAGCCCTCGTGGGATGGTGCTGCTTCCAAACAGGGGAAAAGGAGCTCCAGGTGCTCGGCTGGCACGGAGGACATGGATGTAGATGCTAACACATGGACAGGGATTCACCCAGCTGTTACTCCTTCTCAAGCCCTCAAAATAAGTAATCACCTTTTTTCTAACAAGAAACACAAATGAATCAAAAAAATGCCCTAGACTACCTTTTGGGATTTCAAGGAAAAATCACTGGCTTATGCTGAGGAGCAGGTTCTGTCTAAGTTTAGGCCTTTTAAAAATCTCCTTCTAAAGAAAATTCGTGAGGAAAGCCATCCTTTGAAACAGATAGAGAGAAGGAAAGGTGATGCTGGGAAACACAGAAACACTTCCAAGCTCAGAAACACCCAGAAGTGCAGTGGAAAGGGTTTTCCAGCCCATATGTGAGGTAGGAAATGCTGCCTGCAAATTATAGGAAAATAATTAGGGAAGAAAATCTCACTTTCAGCTAAAATTGTCCACCTCTGTTAAGGATAATAAGAAGTGTTTCTATAAATATATTAATGGTAAAAAAGGGATAAGGACAACCTCCATTCTTTATCAGATGAGGAGGGGAATAGAGTTACTGTAGATGAGGAAAAGGCACAGGTACTTAATACCTTCTTTGCCTCTGTTTCTAACAGTGAAATTGATTCTCTATAGGAAAAGTGGTCCGAACTGGTAGATACAGACAGGGAGTGGTATAGGCCCCCTGTGACCCAGGAGGAAGATGTTAGGGATCTACTGACCCACGTAGATCCTCAGATGTCTATGGGACCTGATGGGACTCATCCAAGGGTGCTGAGAGAGCTGACAGATGTGCTTGCTAAGCCTCTTTCGATGATTTTTCAACAGTCTTGGCTTACTGGGGAGGCCCTGGATGATTGGAAGTTGGCTAATGTGGCACCCATCTGTAAGAAGGGTCGGAAGGAGGATCCGGGCAATTATAGACCTGTCAGCCTGACCTTGGTGCCAGGCAAAGTTATGGAGCAAATCATTTTAGGGGCAATTATGCTGCACCTAAAGGAGATAATGTATCTCCTTTAAATATATCCATAAAAAGGAGATAAGATCTAGTCAACATGGAGTCAGGAGGNTCTATAAATATATTAATGGTAAAAAAGGGATAAGGACAACCTCCATTCTTTATCAGATGAGGAGGGGAATAGAGTTACTGTAGATGAGGAAAAGGCACAGGTACTTAATACCTTCTTTGCCTCTGTTTCTAACAGTGAAATTGATTCTCTATAGGAAAAGTGGTCCGAACTGGTAGATACAGACAGGGAGTGGTATAGGCCCCCTGTGACCCAGGAGGAAGATGTTAGGGATCTACTGACCCACGTAGATCCTCAGATGTCTATGGGACCTGATGGGACTCATCCAAGGGTGCTGAGAGAGCTGACAGATGTGCTTGCTAAGCCTCTTTCGATGATTTTTCAACAGTCTTGGCTTACTGGGGAGGCCCTGGATGATTGGAAGTTGGCTAATGTGGCACCCATCTGTAAGAAGGGTCGGAAGGAGGATCCGGGCAATTATAGACCTGTCAGCCTGACCTTGGTGCCAGGCAAAGTTATGGAGCAAATCATTTTAGGGGCAATTATGCTGCACCTAAAGGAGATAATGTATCTCCTTTAAATATATCCATAAAAAGGAGATAAGATCTAGTCAACATGGAGTCAGGAGGGGAAGGTCCTCCCTGACCAATCTAATTTCCTTTTATGATCAGGTAACTCATCTAATTGATGAGGGAAAATCTGTAGATGTAGCGTACCTAGATTTTAGCAAAGCCTTTGACACCACCTCCCATAGTAAACTCCTGGTGAAACTGGTGGCTTGAGGCTTAGACAGGTTTGCTCCGCACTGGGTTAAGGACTGGCTGGATAACCGAGCTCAGAGAGTGGTGGTGAACGGTGTCACATCCAGGTGGAGGCCAGTCGGTCACCAGTGGGGTTCCCCAGGGTTCAGTGCTGGGGCTGGTTTTGTTCAGTATCGTTACTGATGATCTGGACAAGGGGATGGAGTCCATCATTAGTAAGTTTGCAGATGACACCAAGCTGGGAATAAATGTCGATCTGTTAGAGGGAAGGAGGGCTCTGCAGAGAGACCATGACAGGCTGGAGAGATGGGCTGAATCCAATCGTATGAGGTTTAATAAATCTAAGTGCCAGGTCTTACACTTTGGTTGCAATAACCCCATGCAGAGCTATAGGCTGGGGAGGGAGTGGCTGGAGAGAGGCCAGGCAGAGAGGGACTTGGGAGTGGCTGGTTGAGAGGAGACTGAACATGAGCCAGCAGTGTACCCAGGCAGCCAAGAAGGCCAGTGGCATCCTGGCCTGTATCAGGAACAGCGCTGCCAGTAGGATTAGGGAAGTGATTCTCCCCCTGTACTTGGCATTAGTTAGGCCCCACCTTGAGTGCTGTGTCCAGTTCTGGACCCTCAGTTTAAGAAGATGTTGAGTTGCTCAAATGTGTTCAGAGAAGGGCAATGAGGATGGTGAGGGGCTTGGACACAAGCCCTATGAGGAGTGATTGAGAGAGCTGGGATTGTTTAGCCCGGAGAAGAGGAAGCTCAGGGGTGACCTTATCGCTGTCTACAACTACCTTAAGGGATGCTGTCGCCAGGCAAGGGTCGGACTCTTCCCTCAGGCCCCAGTGACAGAGAGGACACAGTCTTAGGCTGTGTCAGGGGAGGTTTAAGCTGGATGTTAGAAGAAACTTTTTCACAGAGATAGTGATTTTGCATTGGAATGGGCCGCCCAGGGAGGTGGTGGAGTCACCATCCCTGGAGGTGTTTAAGGAAAGGTTGGATGGCGTACTTAGTGACATGTTTAGATAATGATGGGTTGTTGTTGATAAGGTTGGTAAGTTAGGTAATAGGTTGGACTTGATGATCTCTACTATCTTGTCCAACCGTGTTAATTCCATGTTCTATTCTGTGTAGACTTGATGATCTCTATGGTCTTTTCCAACCTTACTAATTCTGTGATTCTGTGTTTATCAATCTCCAGTGTCAAACACCAAGAAGTATTTTCCTCCCATAACACCATTTAAATGACTGCTCCGGTCCCACATGATAAAACCAGACAATTACCAACCTAAATCACAGAATCAATCATGGAATTACTAAACAGTTTGGGTGGGAAGAGACCAATTCCAACCCCTTGCCACAGGAAGGGATGCCTTGCACTAGACCAGGCTGCTCCACGTCCTGTCCAACCTGGCATTGGACACTTTCATATTCTCCTGGGAACTTCTACCATTCCCTTTTTTGTCGAATAGAATTCTTTGGCTAAAACACCTCCCCAAGCCCTTTTTTCTCTTTAGTTGCCGTGTAACCTTATCTCCCCCTAGCCTTTGTCTGTCAGCTACACTGAACGCGCAGGGAATTGGCCTCTCCTTCCCTGAAATTGATCCCTGCAGCGTCAACAAACCGAGGGGTTCAGAGCACTGGAACAGGCTGCCCGGAGAGGGGCTGCAGAGTCTCCTTCCCCGGAGGTATCCAAAGCCATCTGGTCACAATCCTGAGTAACATGCTCTGGGGAGGTGGAGGTGAACCCCTGCAGAGCAGGGATTTTTCTGGGAATTGGTCGTGTCTCTATTTATGGAGTGAGGTCAAGCATTGGGAGAAAAACGCAAATAAAAGGCAGCAATGCTCCAATAGTTTCAGGAATATTAGTATTTAGCTCAACTGAACTCCATAAAAAATGTAAATAAGGAATGTGCTAGTTTGCTTTGCACGACTGATGCCTTGAAATGGATAATAATCTCTATACATACCTTCTCATGGTCTTGCATTTGGCAGGGACTGGACATGAAGTTCTCACACACCTTGTGGCCTGAAAGCTCATTGCTGTGCTTCGAGAAGTTACTGAACCATGGAGATACAGGAGGCTGAAAGAACTTCTCTTGGCACCCAAACTGTGAATGGGACACTGAAGGGGGACCCACCTCACAAAGACCACAGTGATACAGGCAAGTCAGCCTCAACCACAGTTGAAACCAAGTTCAATGGCTAAAGGCTTGGGAAATCAATCTTAAAACTGAGTGGCCAAAAATGATGTTACTTAAATCCCTTCAGGCTGAATATTTTCCTTTTAACCTGACCTGAACAGCGGGTCTCATAGTTGTGCAATAGGAGCCAGGTTGTGTCCACAACCTAAGCATCCAGCTTTCCCAAGCTTTCCACCCACATCCAGGAAAGCAGGACTGCCCACAAGCTTTTTGTAAGACCATAGCTGGTGAAGCAGCTTGGGTCGATACCCTACGGGGAGATTCAGCACAAGATGCAGCATTTCCTCTTAGCCCTGAGAGCTGGGGAGCCTCAGCTGCCTCTGTTCCCCTCAAAACACCTTCTGGAACATCAGGTTACACAGGCTGCATCCACCTGAAAAGGCTTCCTCATGGCAAACGTGGAGGGTGAACTTGGATGAGAATCCAGGACGAAGAAGGTTGATCAAAAAAAGCTGAAACAAACAAGCGCTCACTTGACCTACTCACCCTCAGAGCACCAACACGTGGCCACCCTGTTCTGACTGGCACTATGACAGAAGGCAAGGAAGAAAGGAGCACCCTGGAGTCACACAGAGGTCACTAACCCTACCAAAACAGAGCCACAAGAGCCAAAGGCATTGCCCCAACTCCACCAGTGTGACCTCAGAAGACACTCACTGGAGCACAGAGTATCCCAAAGGCTGATGTCGGGAGCTGCCTGTGGTCCTTCCCCATCCAAAGGACTCCAGCACCTGACAGAGGAAGAATCTTGGTATCTCATCTGTGCAGAAACTCCTCTGATTTTCTCAGGACACTGTAAACCAAAAATGGGGCATTTCCTGAAGAGAGAATGACCTAAGAAACTAGTGGCAAGGAAGCTGGTCAGAGGTTTGGGAATAATCTGTCCTAATGGAAGTTGCTTTTACATGATTTGTTCAGCAATGACTTATTTTACTTCTCAAAAGTTCTTTTATCCATAATGTTACTTTAATTAAAACCTTTTTTTTTTTTAATCCCCACAATTTCCTACAGCAATCCCATCAGGGTCCCATGGATAGGCTGGAATATTTTCCATTGTTGGCCTGAGGTGCTCTTCCCCTTAATATTCACTGAATACATACTTTAAAAAAAAAAAAAGCAAAGAAAAAATAAAGGAGGCTGATGAGTCTTTCAAGAATCCAAATAATTCATATGTGAATTCATTTCTGGCAAAAACACAGTCATACAATCTCTGCCTCTCGTTACATGGTCCTTAAAAAACAATGGATAAAGCTCTTGCACCTGAGTAATGAGATCCAGGAAAAAAACTGTTCCATCTGCTGTACCCTACAATCAGTCACGCTCCAAATTCCTATCATTTTATCTAAAAAACCACAACCATAACATTTTTCTCCTGTAATGCAGATTTCAGTTCATGCATCTTCTTGTCACATTTTTTTCAGGATCACCAAAAGGACCCAACACTGCACCTTCTTCCAGACCACCAGGCAGAAGGTGCTGAGCCAAAAACAACAGAAAGGAAAAGCCAAGGAAAACATTTCTTTCGTCAGGAAGCTCATGGGTGAGCTCACAGCATTGAGAGGTCTTATCTGCAGTGAAACTAAAGGACCAAACGTAAAACTCAGCTTGGAAACGTTCCCTAGGGTGAGTCCACCTCCACCTGAAAGCCAACAGAGTCCAGGACAGGACATCTGCGAACAACCTAAGCCTTCCATACAAGTAGAATGGGGATGGAGCTGTTGGAACAGCTTCTGGCAGTTATGGTGTCCCCAGGCAAGTTATCCAGGAAAGCAACACCAGATAAAAAGGTAAATGACAAGGCGGCTTTAGCAAAGTGGCAAATCCCCACTTCATGTGCTCAAAATCCACACACCCTCCAAGTTCTAGCGAGAAAGGTTGCAAATCTGTTAATTCCTTGTAGGACTCTACTTTCTGTATGGATATTTGGCTGCCTTCATGAAGTTCTCAGTAGGCATCTCCTGGTGCTGACAACTCTTATCCTTGCTCCAAATCTCACTGGAGCCAAACTGGAATTCATTCGGAGTCTGTACCTGAGAATACTTCTTGAAACTAAGCAGCAGATACAAGATAAACAGGTTGGTTGTGTTTGGACTGAGAAAATTTTCTTCCTTTCAAGCTGCCCAAGGAATTCAGTGCATCTTTCTAGAGTGAACTTTGAAAATTTACTATTTAGCCACCCTATGAGAAATACATACAAATCACACAAAGACATCTTTACACCAACTGCAGCTCATTTCCAACCAGCTGCTTATTCAAAGCATCCTCTTCCTCCCTCCCTCCACACCTTTGCCCCTTTGGTCTTGAACAACTGATGTAATTGTGCATTTTTCTTGTAACACCAGCACAGACAAATACATAAAATGCTGCTTATATCTCTCCCAAGTTAATTATTACACCGCACAGCCCAGTTGGTTCAACATCGTGTCAGGCAAAGTGGGACAAGGAATTCTTCCTGATTTCGAAAGAAATGTTTCATTTTTACCTCCAGCCCTCAGCGATTTCCCAATCTCTGCCTCAATCCCTTTTTTTCCATAATGAAAATTCTCTATAAAGGAGGAACTGCCTGCACCTATGTATTGAGGGTCTCTGTCATTCTAAGTAACCCGCCAGTTTTAGGACACCTACCAAGATTTTGTTTTCAGACTAGAAACATAGATATTAAAATTGAGCTTTTCATGTGCCCTAATTCTAAAATACGTAGGGATGAAGTAAAGTGTTGAACATAATATCAGACTCTGGTAAAATTCTGTCATGCAGTGATCAATCCCAAGGGCTTGGAGCCCCTGGGCAGACACATGAGAAACATTTGGTTTAACAATACCACCCTACGTCATTAGTGTTGGACTGCCAAAAATCTTGGTGCTCATATGCAACAAATCAAAGCCTCTTGGTTTAGTCATCACTCCACACCAGCCTCAGGTCTTACACCCAGACAAGCCATTATTTCACTAAAATATAATTACACAAATAAGTCCATTAATGCTCCATGCACTGCAATTGCACTAAGTTGATGCTTTTACTTTCCACAGATTCGCACTTCTAACCCTATGGAATGCTGCTGTTTGTGCCTCAGAAACTCACCTGACACTTTAACCAAGGCATCCTTCAATCCCACTCTCCCCAGTCCATGCTGTTCCTCTAAGGAATTCCTGAACCAGCTCACACTGACAGCCCAAGCAAGTTCTGGGAGTCCTCATCTCTTCATTTCCTTTACCACCATGTAATACCTAAATTAATATAAACCCTCTGATCCTACCCCTCTTGCTCTAATAGTAACTTCCAGCACATCCTCTCCAAGATTTCCCTCAATATCGGTCACCCTTCCATCCCCTCAATGTATGTGGAATATCATCTTTTCTATCCCATTTGTTTCATTGCAGTAACTAAGACGACAGAGATACACAACAGTGATGTTCACTTTACAATGAAGCAAAATTGAGCACTGCAAGTTTTTCATTTAAGAACGGATACAGCCCTCCCCCTTCAAATGAATCAAGTTCAAACTACTGAAATTTATAACTTTCACTAGAATAAATAAGCCCCAAGTGTGGTATGTACCGAACATGGGCTTGGGAGATGAATCCAGTTTCTTTTCAGCCTGTCTGCTCTCTTCAATGTATAATAACCAGCTACTGATTAGACAGGCGAGCAAACCCTCCCACTTGGAGCTGTGATGCAATCTGGAGCTATACATGTATTTTTAAGCATTTTTTAACATTCCCTCTGCAATCTGGCTGATTTCCCTGGCTGAATTTTGTCTCGAAACAGAGGAACCTCCACCTGCTATGGCAAAGGGGGACATGGAATAGTTACAACATCAGTTTGCCCTTGAACTTACAAGGAAGTTGAAACACAACAGGTATTTCTACAGATGAGGTCCATCAGACCCACCAAAAATTTACTAGGAATTATAATGCAGCAACTGCCTCTTCTTGCAATAGAATTATAGCATGTTTGCATCTACAGAGACTATGCAGGAAATCCATCATCTCACCTAACACCAGTGAAAAACCTTTAGTTTTCTTTTGAAGAAAAGAGTACAGCATGTACAGAAAAACGCCCACTTGTCCAGGAGCATACACTCACTTGAAGGAATTTTAACTGCCTTAAGAGAAATCTAATTAAGCATTTTGTCATTCAACTGATTCAAATATATATGAAATACAGGAATATATTAATATAGGAAATACATCTGCATCCACAAAAAGTAATGGGTTTTGATTTCAAATGATTATCATGCACCACAGTACAGATTAAGAAAACTTATGTGTACCCTAATAAGCACCCACATTTATGTATACACACACACCCCCCAGGTACTTTGAGACAACCACCATTCATTTGAACAAAAACATACTCCCAACCACAGAATTTCTCTATTAAATCCATGTTTATTGCTTAAGTTTTATCACAGTGGAGATTAAATTATGCTTAATCATCCGGTCAGTGCTTTTGTACCTTCTTTAACGCCAACCCCCACCCCCCCACATTTAAACCAAGTCATTCATACACTCGAAGTCCCCCCACCATCCCAGCATTCATCGCCTCTGTGTGCTCCTGGAGTTGCTACCAGCTGCTAGATTGTAAAAAGGTATAGCTAATCGGCTTATTCATAACCATTTTCTTCAAGTATTCAGAAAGCAGTACAAGTAGCTGTACTGTGCATTAGAAACTTATCTGCACTGTTATTTATTGCTATGGACCGAGGCTCCTGATGGAATGGCGAGTGAAATATTGCATCACTGTGTATGAGGATGAGCTCAGCATCCTGCCATCATTCCCAACTCCTCCTGTGTTAGTGAGCGGCACCAGGTAAAAACGGGCTTGTTTTTCCTTCCCTTTCTCCTTCAGGCAACGGGACCTTCCAACTACAAATAAATAAAGCGTACACTCACAACGTGTGTAGTGCAAAATTCCAAGTAAACAGAATGACATGGAAAATAAAACCTATAGTTGCCAACTTTGGTCGAGCAGGGGCAGCAGCGACTCCACGCCCGGCATCCCACCCTGGGAGCACATCCCACCGGGAGCGGCCCGCGTCGGCGACAATGATTGGAAGGAGATTGTTGCAGGGAGGAGGGGGGGGGACACACATGGCCACCCCCCCGAGCCGGGCGGCCAGGCTTCATCCCACGGCTGCACAATTCCTATTGGCAACTATGCGGAACATGGATTGCGCGGCCCACGCTAATGGAAGGTAGTGGTTTCTTGTGGGTTTTCTTGTTTTGTGTGGGTTTTTTTTTTCTCCAGATACAACTGTTGAAAGAGAACATCTACAACACTGTGATTTAGACAGAACTTAATGAGAATTAACAGGAAAGACATTCAACTTTGGGGAGCACGGGGTGTTTGCTGCTTGTTTTCTTTGTAACAAACCCCAAGGAGCGGTTTGGTTCTGCAAAACCTTCTGCACTAAAGCACAAGGCTAGAATTTCTTCAGTTTTTCTTTTTTGTTGTTGTTGCTGTGTCATTTGTTTTCCTTAATTATGCAAATGGACTTCCCACAGAGCTGTGTTTTGAACTGAAATAAAACTCCCTAATATTTTTGTGGCATAAATGATGTTATGCAGAGAAAGGCAACAAATGAAATTTTGTCCAAATTAAAATTAGGACCAACTGTAGACTTGCTCAAGACCCCTTCCTCCAAAGTACTGGTAGCGAGCAGAAGAGTCATGCAGCTTTATCAGTAAAACAAGTACATATTTTTGCCATTTTTCTTCAGTGCTCATAAAGAATATTTTTTTTTTTATAGTCTGTGTTCTCAGTCTGCAACTTGCTATTTCTTGCATAAAGACTGGGAAAAATTTTCTGTTTTAAACAGCATCCTTACAGAACAAGGTTTAACCTTCAACAAAGGAAACAGAACTAGCACTAGGAGTTCTCTCAGCTAAAAGGATGGATATATTAAAATAATAAAACAATAAAAGGACATCATCTCTGCAAATGAAAAGAAATCTCTCCTCGTTTGGGACACACATTGAGCTTTAAAAAACTGAAAATTCTTAAATACGGTCATTGTATAGAACTTTAGAGAATTAAGGCTTCTAAAAACTTCAGTGCCAAAATAACCTCTCTGCATCAGTATTAAGAATATTTTCCATTTTAGGTTGTGCTTGCCTTGTTTTTTGTTTGGTTTTTTTTTACAAGACTTCTCTTAGTTCTGTAGAATTCTGTCACATAATATTACATACTGAAGGGGAGTGTTAGAACTGCTTACTGAGGTTTTAAGTAGTTGTTAGACTAAAGTTACAGCGATAAAATTCGATTACTGATCTGATTCATGACTACTTTACACGGGGGCTTGTTGGCTCATTTCACCTTTTTTTCATGCTTAATGTGGCCGTTCCTTCTATACTTGCCATTGGGGATCCCGTTCTGGTAGTGTCCATTCACAGCACTATGTCTGTCCTTTGGCCAGAGGTGTTTGCTCTGCTGACAGACAAACTTTGCCATCCTGGCCAAAAGATAGTAAAGTAAGGCAGCAGCCACTAGTAGGACAAAGGCAATATCCAGTAAGAAATACTGAAAGAGGGAGATGCTGTAAACAGCGGCACGTAGATGTTGAGCTCCGTTGTGGCGGAGGATGTAGTTAATCCAGTACACAGTCCGGTTCACCGGGTGTCCAGGCTGGTCCTTGTGGATCTCAGACAGCCTCTGAGCCCGCTGGCGGTAGCTGGGAGGGGAGAAAGACAAACAGGGAAGAAGGGAAGAGCCGTCATCTTCCACTGTTGTGCAAGTGAATCACTAAAGAAATGCAGAATTACCAGAAACCCAGTTTTGGTTTTGCAATGAACCATTTCCGCCCGAGTCCGGAGTTTCGCCTAAAACTTTCCAACTGATCCTGTCAAATTCCTCCTCTCCTCCCTGTAGGGTCAAACAGGTTATTCACACAGGACTTGCCTTGTCACCAAGGATAACTGATGCAAGTGATGTTATCGAGCCCTCTCTGTCAACATCCACACCCTCCCTCAGTGCTGCTCAATCCTTACAGGATTCTCCTTTCCCAGGGCAAGCACTGCTGAAAGATTCTGCTCACACAAAAACAAGGAGCATCAACAGCACCATCCCCCAAAATTAGCAGCAGCCCAATAAAATATATTGCCAGCTAACATCTCACTATTGTTAATCTGGAGATGGTCTCAACATCACAGGTGTTTAA
The DNA here is from genome assembly GCA_013390025.1 of Pitta sordida. Lineage (NCBI taxonomy): Eukaryota > Metazoa > Chordata > Aves > Passeriformes > Pittidae > Pitta > Pitta sordida. The sequence continues at coordinate 31,621 of WEKX01002399.1, read as the reverse complement.
ACCAGAACCACCAGAACAAAGTAGTGAAGTGACTCTCCTCACACTTTTCTCCCTGAGAAAACTTACTTGCTGGAATTATGAAACCAAATTCACTGGCTTTTACTTATTCTATCCAAGTAACAAAAAAACGCAAGAAAAAAAGAGCGGAATCCTCATATTCATCATTTGTTACAATATTGATAATGCAACAAATTACATTTCTGAACTTAGAACAGGAAAACATTTATTTTTTCTAAAAATCAAGTCATGGGACTTCAGAGTCACCCTGTCTGAATCCCTCCCTATTTAAAATACCAACCCAAATTGTGTGTGTGTCTTGCTCCAGGCCTAGGCACAACAGCCAGGGCAGTAATATGGAGTAATCCAGACAAAGAGACCTTGGTCTTTGACAGTGAGTAAGTCAGGACAGGTTTGTTTCCATAACCTCTGTGCCCTCCACATGGCAACTGCCATGAAGAGCAAGTGAGACAATGGAGTTCTGGTGCTGAGCAACAAGCCCAGCACCTACACAGAAACCTCAGCCATTGGGTAATCCTGGGAAACGGGACAAACGGCCACAGACCTGCTCCAACTATACACACAAATAAACCCCAACATGCAGTTTTCCCACTCCAGAGGAGTTCTAGATAATCACGTGTAACCCACAACCAACCCGTCATACCATACCTGGGGTCATTAATAACTTTTACTAGGGCTTCATACAGTTCACTCTCAGTCATCGTCTTCCAGTTGAGCAGTATTCCCATGCCTTTGGCCTGCACACGAGTCATGGTATCGTAATGGTCTCCAAAAAGGGGGATCCCCACCACTGGGACCCCATGGTACATCGTTTCAAAAATGCTGTTCAAACCTCCATGACTAAGGAAAGCTTTAATGCTGGAGTGACCTGAAAACAGAACAGCCATGAAGGTTAAAAAATACATTTATATCCCCTGCACATAAAGTTATTGAAGCACCTGTGTAATAACACATTTCTCACTGTGTTTCTCAGGCTGGAACTCAGGCAGGTAAGAATTCACACAACTCGTTTTGCAGTTCTCCCCAAACCCACTCCACTGAAATTCCTCATGCATTGAATCATTTCCTTACACACCAAGAGAGGGAACAGCCAAAGCAAAGAAAATTCTCAGGTATATGAGTCATGTAACATGATTAATGGAGTAATTACTGTGCATTTTACTCCCCAAGTAGCTGCAGGTGGTGACTACAGCAGGTTCAGCAGTACAAATGACGGAGGGAGAGCACGTTTTTGTATGGAATACGTACGAGGTTTTTAATTACAAGACAACTTAATGTAACACTCTCTCTGGGGCCTCACATGCCCTACTTCAGGCCAGCAGGATCTGACAATCCCAGTCACAGCCTCATGTAATGGAAAAATCACACTGCCTCGGACCAATTCCATAACCAAAACAAATCTACCTGCTCTGGAAGTCATTTGCCTAATCACTACCTTAGGATGAACTCTCCAGCTGACACACACTGGTGCTTAATGCATTTATCAGCACCCAGCTGAGCTGTTCTGGGAACACACAGACATCCAGGTATCCCAGAGACAGCCAGGAATATTCTGTGGCCCACCAGACCTCAGCTATCATCTTGAAATCTCAATTCTATGTTCCTGCGCCATGACCTCCAGCACAGAAATTATCCCTGGCTTCACAGGAACTGTTAATTCAGCAGAATATTTTTAGAAGAGACAACAAATTTCAAGTGAGAATAAGCAGTGTCTGACCAAAATAGATACTCACCAAGGAGGTCATTCTGGGGTAACCACTCGATAAGCTTCGTATTGTTGCCTAAATTCCTTGGTTTGTTTCCTGAAAACCTAAACCAGTAAAAGCCAAGTGGAAGCCAAGTTACCAAAACCTCCAAAATGATAAATGTCTTTTAACAGCTCCATCAGAGCACTTGTAAATATTCTATTTATTAGAGAACATTGGAATTTTAATTTCAGAAACAATCCCCTACACATTTCCCAATGAAGCAAGACATCATTAAAACTGACTTGTACCTTCTGTATGTTGAGAAGAGCCTACATTATTTATGCTAAGTTACAGAAAAGCAAGTAAACTACAACATAATTACAGAATCACAGAATATTCTGAGTTGGAAGGGACCCACAAGGATCATCGAGTCCAACTCTTAACACTGTCTCCCTGGCGGGAATTGAACCCGGGTCTCCCACACACCAGTTGGGGACACTTACCACTGTACTAAAGAGGATTTTATTATAATTGTAATATTGAGGTATTTAATTATGGATCTCAAATCCCACTGGGGTAGACTGAAAGCCACTTGTTCATTTCTCCCAAAAAATGCATCTTGCACCTCGTCCCAGGGACAGCTTCCTGTTCCATAAATCATAATGGAAACAAGCAGCGGGCGGGTTTCCTTAACCAAAAAGCCATTCAGCAGATCACAGATTGCAAACAAACAAAACCACAACAAAAAAGCATTAAGGGAATCCTAGCAAAAAAGTTGTATTTTAATGGAAGGCTTCAACTGAATTGCTGGGTTTGCATTAAAAAAGCCAGCCTCATGAAAAGCAGTAAAATTGATTTTTTTACGACAAAAAGGAGATGCTTTCTATGGAGAAATATTCCAGGGGAAACATAATAAAAAGGCAAAAGAAAATCAATTGGGACTAACAATTAATTGGAAGCCAAGCAGTATTGCGGGCTTCATAAGAAAGAAAACACACTGGGCTCCACCCCAAACAAAAACTGATGTAATCCTTGCTGCACCTTCACTACAAACACCAGAAGTTCTGTGCCACAGCCTGAAGAATTCCCATTTTTCAGTTCATTAGCGAGGGCTGCTGTTTCAATCACACCCAGGAGTGAGGACATTTCCTAAGAGATGAAAGGAGCAGGCCACTAAGCAGACTGTTAATACAGCTCAAAGTTGGAAGGAGTTGTAAGACACTGATAATTTGGAATAAAATGGACTCTGATGAATTTTATCAGTGATGTTTCACATGAAGCAGAGCTGACTAAACAGGTTTTGGGTGTTTTACAGTGAGCTGAGAGTACCACTCAAGATGTTTGTAGAGCTAGGAAAGCTTTGTACTGATTTTGACTCCTACAGATTTCTTTTCTTGCAATCTCTCACAGAAAAAACACAAGTGAAAAAAAAAAAAACAATAACTAAAGTCTGTTTACAGATGAAGGAGGAAAAGGGGCCTAAAAAAGCCAGGGGTAAAATGAAAGAATACAGGATCCTGAGCCGTAGGGTGCTTCTTTCTCCAAAATGAGTGTATGTCACAGTATGTTTATTACAACCTCACTGTTGTCACTGTCTCCAATCCTTCCAAGGATATAAACTCAACACAGGAGTACAACCTGTGCCTTATTCTGCCACATCACTGTTCCTCCTTATTCCCAGGGGATGGCAGTACTTTCGTGAGGGGAGTCCTTCAGGAGAGTCAGATCCCCTGTGCCACCCAGGCAGCCTCATTCCCAGCTTCTGCAGCTCCAGAGGGCACAACAGGGAACAAGCCTGGTGCCAATTCCCCCGTACCTGCACTCACCTCCAAATGACCCTCTGGGGCAGCCTAGCCAGGGCGCGGGCCAGTGTATTGGCGATGTCTTCCGACAGGTACTTCACTCCAGCCCCAAAGGAGACGAGGACAAAGCCCTTCTCATGAGCACCATTCACCCACGTCTGGAGGTCCTGCAGGAGGGAGAATTCACACTGAGCACCACAGAGGTAAAGCAAGAAACACTGGGTCAACCTGGCTTAGGAAGAGCAGGTGTTGGACCCTTTGGTACTTCACAAGCCAAGTTTCAGGAGTCACAAGCATTCTAGAAATTACCAGGAACAATGACTCCACAACTCAGAATCCATGGCACTGGCCATGAACAGCAGAACTGCTCCATGTTTGTTTTAGCCTCCACATTAACTACCAGTGACTTGAGACAGTTTGTCCCTCTTTCAGTGACCAGCTGACCCACATTCCCAAGTTAACACACTGCATTTTAACTCAGTGAAATATGAACAGATCCATCCCATAGTACCAGCCTGGAAGCACAGCGCAGGAAATGCTTGGATGAAGCCTGGGACTTGGCTGTGTCATTTCCAGCCTTTGGGAAAAGTGGGAGTACTTCAAAAGCCTTGCTTTGATTTCTTTTATACAAAAATAATAAACACAACTTGAAAGAAGCCAGAGCTTCAGAAAACCCTTTCAATTTCCACTGCTCCAGTATCTGAGGAAGGAAACTGTGCCTTTTACTTTTTGAAACATACATTTAAAATCTGTTTTTTCCAACACAACTAAAACCTCTACCACTGACATACAGACATATCAGCTGGACGAAAATTATCCTCTGTTTCTTAGGATATGGTTTAACTCTGGTCTCGCCAAGTTACAGTACAAGCCTCCTCAACTCCAGTACAGAGAGCAAAAAGAAGAGAGCAAAAAGCAAATCAAGAGCCCTGCTCACAATGTGCCTCTTGTCCTGGTAATAAATAGCAGGGCAGACAGGACTGGAGTAACGCCGTGCTGTTGTATCCGAGCACAAAACCTGACACAAAACCCAGCACATTCCATTTCTCAGCTATGCAGCAAAAATATGTCCATTTTCTCCAGAATCCACACTCCATCCTTTTCCAGTGCACTCTCTTTTCATGGTTTTTTTATTCATGCAAAAACAGAGGAAGAAGAGAAAGGAGGGGAAACAGCTGTGACCTGCCTCCAAGCTGAATCATATATTAGGGGCTGAACATCTGACACAAAAAGTTTCCAAGTGGTTTTGTGATTTATTTAAGGCTTGTCCCTGGATCTTACTTAGGGAGCTAAGGCATTCTGCAAGTGTCATTGTATTACAGTCACTGCAGTGGTCCAACTAGTTACACCTTGAGCCATTTGCTACCAGTTGTCTGAAGCTAAAGAGAAAAATCACCTTTTGTAGGACAAGCCATTCTGCAAAGCCCAACACCTGAGCTTTGACTGGTAAGGCTGGCCTTTGGCAACCCGATGTCCCTCGTACCTGAGGGGAAGTCTAGATAAATTGGACATGTAGACGGCAATATGGGACCTGATGGGATGCACCCAGAAAGGCCAAGCAGGTGTCTGGAAACCGGTGTGCAGTTGGGGGTAAAAGGGAAAACAGGAAGTGACACTTGTGTTTTCATAGAGGAGGATCCGCGGAATGTTCTATTCTGCATAAACTCAATCCCTGGAAGGTGACAGAGCAAATAATCCTGGAGGATCCTGGCATGAGGAGGTCCTACCTGTGACTACTTGTGCTTGGTCAGAGATGTGGTTTCTGCTGCCCAAGATGAGCCTGTTCCACCTAAGAAATAGCTCCCACGGCTAATGCTCCTCTGGGCTTAGTTAGAAATTCTGTGAGACCTCACAACTCCAATGCATTCACACAGGAAAAATTATGTTTTGTTACATAAACACAGAGGGGATCTAAAACATTTCTCTACAATGAAATCCCTAAAAGAGCATTCAAAACTCCTCCTGCACAGTAACAAATAGCTATTAAGTACTTCAGAATTTTATGTAGGAGGGGGACAAAAGAAAACAACTCAACTATGTACTATAGAATCAGTACCCGCAAATAGGCTTTTGCATTTTATTGTTGTGCAAGAGCAAAGCAACTTGCTTTGTGTTATTATGCCTGGTTTCACAGCCAAACTTCTGTAACCCTTCCCTTTGAAGGTAATCCCACTGCTACACTGGAACATCAGCCTTACCAAGGTGAATTTAAAATCTTGACAGGCAAGACAAGATCCTGCCATCAGGCTCAAAAGATGGCATTTGTTTGTCATATTAAATAGGATTACAGCGGAAGAATAAACTGAACACAATCTGGTTTATCACGTATAAACTGAACCTTCATATGCAGACTAGGGCTGGGTGAGGCCTGAAGCAAAGGAACCTGAAGCTGTCCTTGGGGTTTCTTTCAGAATGCTAAATTAGAAAGAATCTGTATAATTGAATCCTCACACAGGATCAGAACTGCCCTGAGCCAAACTCAGGAAGAGCCAGAGAGCTTCAGCTCAGCTTACTGTAGTTTGACATCAGCTGAAAGGCTCTTTTCTCCCCAGAAATTTTCCTTATGCTATACATTATGCTGTAAGAGGAACTGCTTACCTGCCCTCTGACCTGCAGCCCCTTTCCAATCTGCTTCACCAGAGGGGCGCTGGCATCATTACTGTGCATGGGCTCCTCAAAATCAACTACAGACTTATCAGGATGAGGGTTCTCCTTGCACACTCCTGTGTAACTCCTGGCATAACATAGCCTTGATGAACTGGGATCACTAAGCATCCCTAAAAATGCAGGAGTTGGGTAAAATCAGGAAATGGAAAATAAGGAACTTTCACTGTCTTCTTAGAGAGCTCCCAGAGTTCTCGACCTGGATGAGTCCATTATTCGCAGATTCCTTTAGCTTCCTGTAATTATTTCTCCTGACAGCTTTTGAGTACAAACTCCCTAAACTGAAGATCACATGAAACTGAATCCCAGTGAGTGTCATTCACAGGCCTTTGGTTTTAAAACAGATCTGAACATCCTGTTACAAATTAGCTGGGCCACGGCACAAGGACCCAGTATTTTCTTGTTTTCTCCTTGTTCTCTGTGTAGTGTACAAGGTGGAGCAGCGATACAGCAGATAAAAAGCAGGTTGTCGTCTTGGCACATGGAAGAGCCTGAATACTTCTACAGCACTATTACTACAGCTGTGTATTCCACTTAATTCTTGCATTTATGTTCCTCATGTGCACAAAATATAAGTCTGGAGCGATGCTCATAGAACTTGAGTATCAGAAGAGCACACCTTGATGCCACAAGAGAATCTAGTTTGCCCACGATATCAGCAGCCTTCAGCCACCTTCCCACTCAGCAGGGCCTTATTAGCCCAAGCGCCCTCAGCACCACCCACCAAAAACCCTCACAGACACCCAAGCTCATCCCCTCTGAGCTCACCCCTTTCTTCTCCTTAAATCCACTTACACTTTTGACCTCCAGCTCCTTCTGCCTTCCCGATCTAATTACGCTCCGTATGAAAAGGCACTGAGTCAGGCTGATGAGTCATTAGAGCTGCCCTCATTAAAATCAGCATTCCCTGGTCAGGCAGCACTTCACAGCTCCTGGCTCGCAGCTAAGCGACCTCCTTTTGCCCACTTGAGATGATTTTCAGGTTTACTGTAAACTCAGGGTGATTTGTTTTAACTCGAGGAAAGGAAGTTACAACTTCTGGGGTCTAACTTACCAGGGGAAAAAAAAGGGGGAGGGAGGTTATTACATGATGAGTTGTATTGCAGCTTCCTCAAACTCTGCTTGAAACTTGAACTAAACACAGAATTGAGAAGCAAACACCCTTGACTTGCGTACGTGAAGTTAGAATTAACTGCACATCATCAAGGCATGCACTTCTTTAAATCGTTTTCTTTCAGTGACTGGAACAGAACACCTAATTTGGTTTTTATTTTTGCAGGTTCTCTTTAGGAAAAAATCTTCCTGCCTCTGTTTAAGTCCTGGCACAGCCAGCAAAAACACAGCCTTGCTGAGGCTACGCTGCTAACTTGACAAACTTAGCAGTGACTTAGAAACAGGGATCTGGCCTTTCCCTTCCAAACCAGGAATCAAACCTTACGGAGCAAGCCCTAAACCTTGAAGAACTTGAAAGCAAAACTTTCAGACCACCACGGAGCTTGTGTCCATTATTTACACTAAAAGCGTAATTATTCTTTGTAATTTCACACCAAAAATAAGCTGACATTAATAAAAGTATGAAGATGGATACACATATTGGGATTTTCTAGAAGTGTTAAGACAAACATGAATGAAGAGTCTGAGATTAGAGAGGCAAAAATGACCTGATGGAGGGAGGTTGTTCTGTCCAGACTCTGGGAGTCGGTGGAGAGGCTCATCCAGAGGGTAACTGGGCACATCACACCTCCCCTCCCCATGGCAATTCCCACCTCAGATGGTGTCAGCTTACAGGAAAAACAGAAAATCTAGGAAGTCTAATGTACAGCACGTTCAGGTTCTGAGCTCAACTGCGAGCCACGTCTTCTAAGTGAACTTTGGGTTTCACTCACAGCTTCATACACATATACTGCCCATACAATACCACCTAGTACGTACACTAATTAATCACCATTTTCACTTTAAGCAATGCACACTGCAGGTATGAACACCTTGAAGGACCCCTTCTCCAATTACAACCCTCTGCCCAACCCTGCCAGGCCTGTTCCCATGTAACTTCTGTGCAAGTCCATGTTCTTTGGGAAAAATAGCAGAGGAGTCGGATTGCACAGGGAGAAGAAGCACTTATTGATCTAATGCTGTAGGATAGGCACGAGGGGGGAGGAATAAAGCAGTAAAATCAACCTTTTGACCATTCAGAGACAGGAATGCCATTGTGCCAACCCCACTGTGTGAGCTTTGTTCTGCCTGGTTTTCCAATTAGCCATTCTCGACAGGATCCGAGGCTGAAGGCACAGCTGTGAGTGGAGAGCGAAGACCCAGCTGGCAGTAACCAGTGGTGCCTAATACTGAGCTTTGTTTCAGATAAACAAAGTACACAAATACAAACATAACCGGGTTTAATATCCGAAGGTCTCCCTGTTCAGCTGCTCGATTCAAATGTGGAGTAGCACAAATGCCTGTTCTTTGAATATGTTTGCAACCCACCCTTTCCCCAAGGGAGAGCACAGGCACCCCATGCAGCTTCTCCCACAAAACGCTGCTCAGAGCAGACAAAATGAGATCTATTTCATTCCACATAAGCCATGCTAAGCCATGTTTAGAAAGGAGATACTCACTGATAAATAAAACAAAGGTACACAGATCATTTTTATTCATTTTCTGGCATCTTCTAAACAATACTTCTCTCATGTGAAATATTTAACTTCTCTATGAATACGTTTTTTATGTCCAATTTCACTGAAACAACATCAGCACAGGTGGTTAAAGGTCATACAGGTGCCATTATACAACCCTCACTATCATGAAACAAACAGGGTCATGTCACAACCTGTAAGCCGTAAAATAACCCATCAGCCCACAGCAAACACAGAGAAACACCAACGCCTTGAGGCAAGGCAAGCTCTGTACTTACTTGCCATGAATTGGTCAGTCAGCTTACAACCCAAACCAGGAATTTTTATTTGCTCTATGGACCAAAGGACACAGAACACCACATGAGGCAGAGGACAGCTCACTCCTCCCTGACTCCACACATCCAGCTGCTTCTGCTGACTCCACGGCACATTCTGAAGGTTATTTTCCACTAACTAAATTCCTGCCTTTTCAAAACTGTGGCCACCAGGCAAAAGCGCTCATCCCATTTTACCAGGGCTTGTTCCTTTCAACATCAATCTTAGTTCAATTAAGAGCAGACACACTGCTCCAAAAGAGGACAAGATCCTCCTGAACCCTCATTTCCCTCTGGATTAATAGCAAGTTCATTATTCTCTTCCCTGGGTTGCATTCATGAGAGCCACCATACAAAATGTTCATGCAGTTCATTTTCACTACTTTTTCCAGAGTAAGAGAATTGCAAAAACAATATGCTGTACTCATTAAAAAAGCACATTCAGATTATAGCATTGGACTCAGTCCCTGTATTTCCTTGCTGGTTAAAGCCACACCAACATGATCATTTGGGAAACAAACTAAGATTTGAACTGTTTTCTATCAGACAAGTGCCCTGTCACCACATATTGATACAACTGTGGTTTTAAACTCTTCAGTATTAGCCACAGATTCAGCCCTGTTGCAACAGTTTTTGATGTTTCTCACTGATTATTTGGTATGTATTTATACACCCCCCACACATATATGCCTTATCAAAATACACACTGGGGATGAAAAACCATGTCTTTAAAGCTTTATGAAGCTTTTCAATGCCTAAAACATGTAATTTTTTCCCTGACCTTCATCGCCTTTTCCCACTTGATTTATCTTTGACGACGAATGATATTCACACTCAGGAACAGTCAGGAAATAGAACACCTCAAGCATTTGTCTTGTCTCCCATGAGTTCCAGGAGTATCCAATGAAGCCTCAGGGAACACAGTCTCCCCGGAACTAGAGGTCAAGCAGGAAAACTTGCCTTGGTGCAGCCTTCCTGTCCAAGATCCATTACTCACCGCACCTTTGGCAAAGCTCCCTGGGAAAGCGGCCTCACCTTTCCAATGAATGGAGCCAGTGGAAAATGAGGAGCTTGCCCTTCAGGAGAGGTTATGGAAATCACTGCATAGAGTGGCAGGTGCAGCAGCAGTGCCGTCAAATCCAGCACCTCAATTAAAAGCCTCTCTGGCCTGGCGGTGACATTCTGTTAAAAAATACCCAAAAAACTCACTTTCCTAAGCAAGCATGCACTGAGAAGTCAATCATTATCAAGTGTAAATGCAAACTAAGGCTTCACCAACCCTTCTACATTTTCAGCACCTCCTTGCATAGCAAAAAACACTACAACAGTTAATACATTTTTAAGTATGGAGATTGTTTTACTTACTCTGTCTGTAGAACAGGTCAAACTAAATTGCAGCAGATACAGTAAGAAAACAATTGTCAAGAAGCTAAATGTGAAATCCGGACCTCAGCACTACAGATACTCAATGATCCTTGTGGGTCCCTTCCAACTCGGAATATTCTGTGATACTCACATACACCCCCATCCATAAATCCACATTATCAACTAATGTAGGTAGAAAATGGTGTAACCTTTGTGTATCAATCAGCTTTGATTTAGTAATTTTAGTAATTTGATTTAGTAATGGCAGTTTCCTCTTCAGATAAAACAGCTTCTCTTTCTTCCTGGAGCTTTCTTTCTCCCTTCTCTCTTTTTTTATGGAATCAGAAATACATGTAAAGCATATACACGCAGACACACAATACCCATCTGAAAAGCTGTCTTGATTAGAGGGTTTTTTTTAAACTCAATAATATTAATAAAATTAGGCTTGCTGCTCTTCAATTACAGCTGTAACTACACCCTTATTACAGCAACAGGGTATCCCAACTCAAGTGTGTTTCTGTACTTCAGGAAGAAAAGCATGCCTCTGGAAATAACATGTGAAGAAACATTAAGACAGGAACTTTATCGACAGGAAAAACACGGGAAGACCTTCAGCTTATTTGTCCTATATACAGGTCATTCCTCAAAGCCTGGAAGTGACACTTAAACCACCGCACATACCAAAGTAAGTCTTCCTGAGTTGTGTGGAGAGCCCAGGCAGCGCTGTGGATCTGTGGAGCAAAACATCAGACGGTGGGGGGAAGAAGCTCTGCCTAAAACTTATTATTTCAGAGCTAAAGTACATGAACACACGGTTCAGCACAGAATTTGCACTGTGCTGCATCATCTCCATCATCCTTACAAGACTTTCTGCCTCCCCAGCTGACAAGCACATGCATTTTAGAACAGCTCTACAATTGCTTTGCAATGCCAGAAACTGAGTGTCAAAACAGCTCTGTAGTAACTATTCCCTGGACTTAAAAAAAATACTAAAATGATGGCGCTATGCCACACACAGGAATCTACTGCTACAGCCTGCAAGAGCTTATAGATGTGTCCTTGGATTGCAATGAAGGACGCAAGTCGGATTTAAGGAATACTTACAACACCTCTGTAGTCCTCCACCTCATTTTGAAGATAAATACCAGTATTAGCTGCACACACTCAGTAAGCAGCTGTGAGCAGGGCTCAGGGGGGAAGAAAAAAGAAAGAAGCACACTTTTTAGTTAAGATATTTCAAAGCCACCAATTTGCTACATACTGAGATGTACACAATAACAAGCTCAGATAAGAGATGTATGGGGAGGAGTGAGGAAATAACTGTAATTACTATCTGTTGACAGCTATGGCTCAAAGGACATCTTACTCAGACGTGAACATTCTCCTTTCACAGCATAAATTTCGTTTACTCTTGCACTATTTCCCGAGGCAGTTGCTTGTAGCATCCCCTCAGGTTCCTGATTCAGGGACATATCTTATCATGCTGATTAATACCCAATTTATATCAACCCAGTCACAAGATACAAATGCCAGAGTAGAGGTTTCCTCATTATTCCTTCCAAGGCCAGCTTCATTCAGATCCTTCTGGAGAAGCGCATCCACAGAGAGACAGAGGAGCCTTGGACGTTCCTAAGGGCCACTGACAGTTGAGGGAAACATTGCCAGGAACACCGCACACTTGAGAGTTTAAGGCACTGATTACCTTAAAGACTCGACAGTCGATCTGTCTCTTTTGATGTTTCAAGGCTAATTCTAGCCACAGCGTCCTCTCTGCAATTTAACACACACTGGTTTTGGAGCTAACTACATAAATCCTGGATTGATTCCCTTACGGATAATACGTGCAGCCACATTAACCATCCCCTTGCCTCTTACAGAGCAGCACACTTTGTGCAAGAAGCACCGTATAAACTCAGTTTAACCAGTGAAAATATGATGCTGGCTACCACAGAGGACAGCTAATACTGCCTACCCTGAGCTTTGCAAAGCCATCTGCAGCCCTCCCACCACGACGGTGCACAGTTACAAGTTACACTCAGCCCCATCCATCCGCAGCAGGGATCGGAGGGGGGAATGTGCCACCGCCAGGCATTCCTGGCCACCGACCCACACCCGGCCATGCCGAGGAGGGAGCCGCAAGGCGCCGCAGGGAGCCGAGCAGAGCAGTGACCTCCAAAGGACCCGCTGTCTCCCTCTCCTTGGCACGGCGCTGACTGCGACCGCCCGAGGGACACTGCGCCAGGCGCAGCCCGGAACACTGCCCCGGAGAAGCAGCACCGGAGCCTCGGGAAGGGCTTGCACAGGTAGCACAGAGGCCCCGCAGGGACACGGCATAGCCTCCGCACACAGCCCGACCGGGCTGCACCTCCCGCGGCCCCTGTCCGCGCTTCCTCACACAGCGCAGAAACCCGCAGGCAGGGAGAGAGAACAGGGACGGGAGTTAGAGACACATCCACCGCCCAGAACCGCCGTGTTAACGTAGATGGGACAGAGTAATGTTTCTCTTCCCTTACACACTCACTGTCACACGACAGAATACAGTGAGTATTCTGCACACACACTGCTACGTGCTGCCCTGGAAACTGGGGTGCTGAATCTTTTCTTTGAAGAAGCCCTGGGAACAGGCACAGATTTGGAGCAGCCACAAAACAGAGCTACACGTCCCCTAGAACGAAAGAATGGCCACTCAGTAACATTTATCTTGTCATTGACTGCTAATTATGTATTACCCTCTGCCTCTTGTTTTAATATGCTACTTGTAAGCAGAAAACTATAGAGTTTCAGTTATATGCAGGCATTCTGGTTTGGTTAAACAAACTACTTGGTTATTTTTGGTGAGGGGTAAAAATGAAAAAAACTGTCAGCAAGGTAGGGGTGCCACTACTGATGTGCCCAGACTTCAAAAATACCACTGGCTTTTTTTTCCCCGAATACTTCTCCAACAGACAAAGTGGAGCAGGCTATTTACAAGCAGTTTTGCGGACTCTAAAGAGAACCAATGACCTGTAATAGTAGCTTAAATGTTTTCCCCACTTCAGATTACCTCTGGGCAGGAGCATCATTTACGAGAGCGCTCCTTAAGCATCATCAGTTCCAGCCCAGCACAGAAACATGAACCAGCTCCACTCCTGGCTCACCTTAATGCACCAAACTCAAAGCTGCAGAAGATAAATTAGCCAAGGCTCCTGCCTTGGAGATGCAGCACAAGCAGCCGCAGCACTCGTTAACCAGTTTTACTCTGCCAGGACTGGAGCCAGCCAGGAATTGTCTCACTGCTCAGTCAAGACCAACTGACTGCCCAATAATTAACCTATAATACATACCACAGGGTGTGTAACATTTCAGGAATGGACAAATTGCAGGATAAAAGATGAAGATGCTCACTTTGTTTCTCTCTTGCATATTCAATCAAATCCTGTGCTTGGAACACTGAAAGAATGTATTGCTCAAAAAAAAAATGATGAGAAGGTAAATAATGTCCCAGCTCATAAATAATTACAGGTGGTTCCTTCCTCCCCACTCCAATGAGGATTTGCCAGCACGTACTCCACCTGCAGGACTAGTTCAATGACACTCTGGTTATATTAAACAAAAAGACACAAAACAGACAATGTCAACCTAGAGCCCAAACTTGATCATGCAAAGACACTTTTCTTCTTACAGAAGAAGAAAGTGTCAGGTTGGACAATTAAGAACAAACTCCAGTCAGTCAGTCAAGTTTCCCTGGAGGGAACAGGGCTGAACTTTCAGACAGCACAGGGGTACAGGAAGAACTGTTATGGTCACCTCTGATAACACCCTGGACTACAGACAATAGCAGTTTCCCTGCCAAAACCAAAGGCAGAACAAGGCATTTTCACAAGAAAGTTGTTAAGCACTGCAAGTTTACCTACTTATTTCTCAGCCAGCCATAAGCATCCATTAACCTTCACCTCCAACTCAGGAACTACTTTTTTATGCAAACATAAATAAAGTGTGACATGGTTTTTTTTCTATGGGATTTTGTTCTGCCTGCCACCACCCTGTTGCTGAACAGAAGCATTCTTGGGTATCAGGTAACAAAGATCACCTGCTATACTCAGGTAATCCAACTTAATTATTAATCTGTGAAGCCAGGAATCAGTCCCATCTGGAACCAGTCCAATGACTATCACTGTTTCACAGTCTGAAGTTCAGTACCTGATGGCCAGCACGTGCACAGCAAAAATTCCTATCTGAGGGGAGCAGCGGTGCCACTTGTGTCAACCTATACGTCCATTCTTTGCCTACACAGCTTTCTCATGCTTATGTACACGTAGTCTTAAAGACATTGACACTTATCAAACAAGGGAAGCATAAAAACATAAATACCATAAAGAGCACTACACCATAAAGTTAGATAGTACATATAATGTAGAAGCCTAGCAGGCCTCTTTAAGCATAAGCAGCATTCATCCACTCTCCCCTCATTTCCCCCATTTTAAACCAGTCTTGGATAGAAACTAGTGACGTGACCTTCAGGAGAGTGCACTCTTACCTCCAGTGTACCATCAAGCACCTTAAAAATCAAAATACTTTCTGCAACCACAAAAGATTCATTTTGTCGAGTTGGTGTCACCCAGTTCCTCTCACCACCACCCCAAGCAATTTTCAGTGACTCCAAGAGTATATTCCACCAGGCAACAACAAAACACCATATCCCATTTGAAATTCACTGCTTAAAACTGATCCCTCATGACATGAGGTCAACGAGAAACCACAGAAATTACCATAAAACTCAGCAAACCTTACTTCTGGCAGAGGGCTGGCCGGTTTGGTGAGGATTCCTCCCACATAAACAACATTGGGGAGCGTAGGTCTCGGGAACTCCAGTGCCACATCAGTACAAAGCATCCACAGGCTGGATCCATGAACCAAGTCATACATGGACCGTTCCGGGAGAACTTTGTGTTTCTGCATTATCCTTTCGTATTTTGGCAGAACCAAAAAACTCACTCCAAATCTTGAAATAATATAAACAGCAGTATTTTTAATCCTCTCCAATAGGTTCATGCGATCTGTGAGCAGCGAGTTAAATTCAGGAACATAGGACAGAGGAGCTGGAGCACCCACTTCTGCTGGATACCAGAGGCCGGTGGAAAACACGGCATATTTAACCCCCAGAAGATGAGCTATAACAAATCCACACATCTCATTAGGATCTACCAGGAGCAGGTCAAAATTTTCCTGTTTCAGGGCACGCATAAGGTTCCAGTTGCCAACGATCATGTCACAGTTCTTGGAATAGTGGTCCAAGATATCGAACAGTTCGAGGGCTGTCAGTCTCCCCGAGAAGATACTCCTCATCTTGGACTGCAGAAAGTCATCGGAGGTGCAGCTGTTAAAGATCCCTGGGTAGCGCTGAAGTCTGTAGTGATTAGATGGAGGAATCTCCCTGCCCTCCGAGAGGAGAAACACTGTCTGGTGACCTTGGTCATGCAAGGCTGAGGCCAGAGTCTTGAAAATATAAAGATGGCTTTCAAACATAATTGGCGGCACGACAATGATTTTGGCAGCCCTCGCTATCCCAACGGCACTCCACAGGAGGATGAAAGCTGGAGCGTACGGCTTCATAGCTGAAATGGGAAATAAAAGCATTACAGCAATGCACAACAGGCTTGTAAAACTACCTGGGATTTAAAACAAGTTATTACGTGGCCTTCCCATGAAAGCTCATCACATCTCTCTGTTTCAAAGGGGGAACAAGAGACAGTTGGTTTCAGAGTGCATTTGGCAGTGCTCTGTTTCCAGTGAGATCTGCCTTTTCCCAACCCCTCCCTTTCCATCTGGCATTAAGGGTGAAAGAGAGACTTCATCCAACAGATACTGATATGGCACCTGCACTGAACAGCAGGAAAAACTACTGAGACAGTGAGGTTGGTACCGTCCACACAGACACCACACACAGCGCTTCCCAAATTATAAATGCCATCATCCAGCAGCTCCCAGATCCTCACGTCAGCTCAAAGTTAAATCCCACTCCACTTGTACTTGCAGCATAACTGCATGATAGTCACCTAGTAAGTTAAAATGGCAGATGCGAAGTTCAGAGATCCAAAAGCTGAAACCCTGTGTTCGTTCACACACGATACCTAAATGAAGCACTGGTGACGGCTCTTATAAATACAATTTGGTCTTGCTCCTTCAGCTGGAGCTCCTACCACATCCATTTTGCAGTGGGAGCACAGCACACTTGGCACTATGAGCATTCCTGCTACAAGGGCTTGTCTGATAGTTGCTCACAGGCTTCAAGTTGTCCTCCTTCAAACTGCAACTCTCTAGTCTGATTTAAGGGTAAGATTTCTGAGGTTTTCTTTTCATGTAACCTAACAGGAACAGAGAAGATTAAGGGGTTTCCTTCCTACTAAATGGAAGCAAATCCATGCAGTATTTTCCTTTAGGGTAACACTGATCCGACACACAGAGGTATAAGGTCAGAATCAGGCAGGAAGAGGCTATTACATTATAAAAAACAAATTTACCTGGAACTTTCAAAAACGACACTTTGTTTGTGAGCCAAAACGTAGTAACAGGAGTTAATGCTACACGTGCTAACATCTTAAATTCCACTGAAGCACTTTGACAAGTGCTTGACTCTGAGCCTACTTAAATCAGCCCTTGAACACGCACTTGAGTTTACTCCCAGCTCTGGAACTGCCACCCTGAACACACAGCTCCTGACAAGAGCACGCTGCTGGGCAAAGGGCAAAATACTTTTTGCAAGCCTGTTGTGATGATTTAAAATGCTGTATGCACCAGGTGAAAGCCAAGTGCATTAGAAGCACGGAGAGGACATGTCAGAAACTCCTCAGTCACCATAACCCTCCTAGGACAGACAAACGAGTGCAAGCCAAACCAAACAATCTGCTCTTTCCTTGTGCCAAACCAACCCACGTGGAAACCTGATTCTGTTGCAGTGTCCTTTATAAATAAGACAAGAGATAATGCTGCTACTCAGTCCTTGTTATCTCCTTACAGTGTAGTCTTTTAACTGTCGTACAACAGATTGCTCAAGATTCGATTTTTAGAGGTTCTCATATTATGTGGGTTATCAGTTCACA
This sequence comes from Pitta sordida, assembly GCA_013390025.1. Taxonomy (NCBI): domain Eukaryota; kingdom Metazoa; phylum Chordata; class Aves; order Passeriformes; family Pittidae; genus Pitta; species Pitta sordida. Next base: position 14,058 of record WEKX01002399.1, on the reverse strand, counting down.
AACAGAGCATCTCATTTTATATCACTATATATAAATTACTAGATTAAAATTATATTTACATACTGTGTTGCTATATTCCATATAATGCTATGTTTTCCAAGCTTTTTAAAGTTATACTACTACATAAGAAAGTCTTCTGATGGAAATACCACCAGAAGCACATGAGATACACTCGGTGTGCCGCACCATGTCACTGACATCAGCAGACGGTTGTGCAAGTGCAGAAGTCCATGGGCTTGGTGTAGTGCCAAGAAGCCAGACCATCATTTAGGTTGGGAAAGACCTCCAAGATCATCCAGCCCAACCTCTGACCCCCTTGTCTACTAGACCGTGGCACAAAGTGCCACTAACAGGGTTTTTTTAACACCTCCAGACACAGGGACTCCACCACCTCCCTTGGCAACCTTTTCCAAGGCCTGACAACTCCTTCCACAAAGAAGTTCTGAACAACCTTCTTCCTGACGTTCAGCCTGAACCTGCTCTGGCACAGATGGAGGCTGCCCTCTCATCCTGTCACTTTGCTGCCCGAGAGAAAATGCCAACCCTCACCTTGCCAAATCACCTCCCAGGGAGCTGCAGAGAGTGGTAAGGTCTCCCCTGATCTCTTTCTCTCCAAGACGCACACCTCCAGCTGCTCCTCACAGGACTTGTTCTTTAGATGCTTTACCAGCTTTGCTGCCCTTCTCTGGACACACTCCAGCACCTCAATGTCTTCCCTGAGGGGAAGGACCCAGAACTGGACACAGCAGGCAAGCTGTGGCCCCACCAGTGCCTGGTACAGAGGGACAGTCACTTCCCTGGTCCATGGAGGATAATGCTTCTTACTAAGAGTGGTTAAAAAAACACCTAAATGGTTCAGCAATGAAACATCCAAGAAAAATGATTAATCAAACTCGGAAAAAAACCATTATTGATTCCATCTCTCCATGCTAGAAGCATTCCCACGGTATTGAATTACTGTTCGTGCCAACAGTGGCGATATTACAAAACTATGAATGGAGGTGCAGGACTGGGAAACTCACTTAATGTTTCTACCAGCGGCATAAATCAAAGGCTCCAGGAGCCTAAGGGCTAGTCTTGATCCAACCCCTCACCAGATGTCGGCAGATCAGCTCTACTCCTATCTCCTGATCCTATACAGGCTCAGAAAGCAGTGTAGGAAGATACAATCCTTAGCCCTAAGGCGTATTTTCCATGGCCACAGTTATCCATGTGCCATCAAAAGCCATGGGAATTACAGCTGTACTTCCCTAGGATACTGACAGTGCTGCCTCACTGCTTCCTATCCCCACACTCACCCCACACTTCCCTTTCTAAAACGGGGGTACCATCTTAGCCTTCATAAAGGCATTTTAAAGCACTACCCACCTAACATGAAAATCTGACAATGTAACTACAAACAGTTTACCAATTTTATTTCTTTCTTGCAGCGTATCCATGTCAAGAGATGACAACACACCTCCCTGGCAGTCTGCACTTTGTGGTATCTTCACAACTGGTAAACCAATAATCACTTCTCAAAAACTTATTATGCAACCCCCCTCTCCAACACAAGCACCTTCCACACAGACAGGAAGACGTATGTGTAGGCCCTGCCAAGCCATAGAAATATTAAACACATGATGCTATTAAAGAAATGCCGATTAAGTGACATTTTTACTCGACCTTCTCGAACGTCTGGCAGGAACCTGCAGCCTCAACATTTCATGCCCTGGCCAGACAGAGGCAGGGAGCTCGGAAGGCTTGAATTTAACAGGAACAAGGGCAACAGGGAACAGCATTTTGTAAGCAAGTTAATCATAATTCCCATTTGGCAGACCAGGAGGGGGGAAGAGGGAGGTGCCCAGTGCCATCAGCAGAGCATCAACACAGGCTCAAACTGAGCTTCAAGGTCTCTCCAAGGCACTCCCTTCACTCCGACTGCCCTGGGCAATGAGCTTCCCAAGCACAGCAGGTACTCCCCACCAGGACACAGAGAGCTGCGGAGACTTGCCTGTTTCAGTGGCAACTCTGATGCAGCTCATCCCCAAGAGCACTAAGCAGTGCCCAGGCAGAGGGGGCTCGACAGGGGTCAAGAAGATGCTGCTGTGGTGCTCAGCTGGAAGCCAGGTCACCACAGCCACAGCCTCCCTGAGTCTTCCCACTCACTCCCAGAACAAATCACTTGCCAAAACAAACAAAAAGGATCAACGTCCAATGCAGCTGCCTTCTTTTTCTGCACACCTGGAGCACGGAAAAGAATTGTTAAGTACCCTGACAGAAAACAGGAAAGGAATCCCAAATCCAGAGGATGATGAAGTTTCTCCAGGATCATTAACAACATAAAACCATTCTGTACCGTTAAGTCATTCTGCTTAGGATTTGCCCGATTAACAAAGACTGTTTCAGGGTTTGAGCTGGCACATAACATCCTTTTATTTTAGAAGGTGGAAAGGAAAACCCAGATTTGCAAAAATAAAATAAAACCCTCCAAAACCCACAACCAAACACCACCCATAAAATTATTACTGAATCAAAGCTACATATTGCTTTCAGCTACAAAACGATATGGAGAAAAGAAACAGATGCAGAGGTGCTTTACAGGAGTGAAACCAACTGCTGATTGCAGACAGTTCACCTATTGCAGCACAGCAAGAAAAAGTTTAATATTAAAAGACATATCAAATCAAACATCAAACCTACTCCAACAGCTACTCAGAGTTAATGACCTACCTGTGGGATTATTCAAATGAAAGAGAAAATGTGATTTTAAAATGTTGCAGAAAATCAAGCACACTCGCACAAGACTGCTGACCAAAACACCTCTAATTGTTTTAAGGAAGTGTTTTTCCAGTCACCCAGAAGGACCAAGCAGGATCTAGAACAAGAAGTGTAACAACACAGAAAACAGTGACTTTCAGCAGAAAAAGTAAAAGAGGGGATCCTTCCCCCACACTGTTCTCACAGCTCTAATACTTGAAAGCTGTGTAATGTGGAAATAAACTGAATGACACTAATGTTTATATAAATTACATTGAAAAGTCTTAATGTTTGAATTAATTTTATAAAAGTGAACTAGCACTACACTTATTTTAAATTATTATAGATTGAATCCAACTAATATGTAATTGTCACTTGCAATGCTGGAAGACATACCAAAAATCAGATTTAGATTTGCTGCCAATCCCTAATAATCTGCTAATCACTCAGTAATTAAAACTTAGGGGCATGCTTGGAGGTTTCTTCCTGCCTTATACCACTGGTTGCGTATCTGTTCTTCCTGAGTGTTTCAGAAAACTCCTTTCAAACCAGCAGTACCCTTGTTCTTGTTTTTCCTCCATTCCAGGCACATCTAGAGGCAGAAGAGCCTCTCAAGCACCTCCGTATGCAGCACAGCATGAATTCCAACTGCTCCCATGTTTATCCCTACTCAGGAGAGTAAACTGTTCTCAGGCACTTACACCTAGGGATAGAAATAGCCCCTTTTATTCACTGGTAGCAAACACTCCTGACTTGCAAAGCAGCAAAAGAAGCTGTACAAGGCTTGAGCTCAGCGATACCATTTGCTTTTTCACGTTTTTCCCTTCCGCCCTGGGCAGCTTGACCAGGAGCTCTGCCGGGAAAGGTGCCCTTCATCCCGGAGAGCAGCGCTGCTCTGACAGCCAAGGAGCTGTTGATGGCTCTCACCTTACCCCAAGGGCTCCAGTGACTCAGTACAGTTTACACAGCACACCTTAAGGGCTCTGCAAAAGGCTGCAAGCCCGAGGGGGGATGCTAATTAGCACTGAACGACTGTGCCCAAACGGTAAACTCACGGTGTGTGTCACAGCAGGGCCATTAATGAAAAAAAAAAAGGAGACGAGAGATCTGAGTGAATTTGAGCAAACTGTGGGTACCACAAACTGCCACCAGTGGTATTGGTCCCCCGATGAACTGAAGCTCCAGTCCTGCCCCACCTACTCAAGACCCCGTTGATACAAACTTAATTCATGTGCAAATGTGTTTATTTTAGCTGTTACTGCACACACTTTTGGACAAAACATGGTCATAAACACCTCAGACAAATACAGAGCCAGCCCCTACAACACTGGCTGCATGACCTTTTCTCAAGCCTTTTCTCAAGCTGAAAACAGCCAAGATGGCCTGAACAAAAAGTACTTCCAGGTAAGTATAATGCTTAAAGAGGAAGAAAATATTCCAAGACAAACCAAGGGTTCTGTAACACTGGTTACAGGATGATTCAGTGATAAAAACCAACATGTACTCAAACCAAATCTCAGCTGTGTCATGATATTAAAGATTAAAACGACATAGAGAAGCATTAATGTGATACATTGGTTCAGGGACCTTGAGGAAATGCACTGACCAGCTCACATCTGACAGCAAATCTCAGCAGATGCTCAAATCACCAGACATAGGAACATTTAATTAGTGGCATAACAGATGACAGTAAGAAAGAGCGCTATCTTCAAGCTGGAAGTGCAATTTGCCTCCTAAACCCTTTAAGCTGGTAATTGTAAAACATGTTCTTAGCCCATAATACTGCTTGCTGTGCTGTACGTATTCCATAGGCAGCAGGAACAACTACTCCATAATCCTTTAGGAGCATTAGAGTAAATCAGGTCCTTAAGCTGACTTCAGGCAGCAAAGTCCAGTTTAAGATCAGGAATCAGGTGCTCCTGAGCAATCCATGTGCTGGAAAGCCAACAGAAACATCAGAAAGTGGGGAATGCACAGAGCCTTGGAGCAACAAACCAGGATATTGCCTAGGAAGAGACTCTCCCAGAGTTGTTGTACAACCTTTGGATTTATATCCTCAAGTTTTTCCTACCACACATCTTGTTACTAATTGCCAAGGCAGTGTGTGCTGTGATTGCTACTCTCCATTGCCAAGTTTTAGACGAGGGCTAAGATCTGGCTTTCAGCTACAGGCTTCTTTTTCAACTAAATGGATAAACTCAAAAATTGGTGGAAATTCAGGAGAAATCATCTGTCCATAAACAATGTCAATGCAATCCTGACAGATTTACTGTGTCAGCTATTCAAAGAGTAAAGGAGCTATTGAAAGACTGTCAAAAGGATATGAAATTAATTAAACTGCTTTTAGTAGCAATTGCTTATTTGTGCAACAGGTCTTATCAAACCCTGAAGGATTTTACCTGAGCTTTTTTACTGAATAATGGTGGAAGAACTATTTGAGAAATCCTTGCTCCTAAGGTAGCAAAGCACAAGAGGCACTTCTTTGAATACAGGTTTTCTAGCTCATACACAAGTATTTTCAATAGACGTGCTATTAGATAGATCTTCCACAAGTTACATGGGAATAAAAAAACTCTTATGTAAGGCATAACGTCCTGCTGAGTTTCTAGCAAGTATAATGTTCGTGGTCACAGTTTTCTGCTGGCTTTCTGAAATAATGGCTTTATATGAATCTCCATGGTTATAGAAAACTGTCCTACACCAAAAACATTGATCATATCTCAAGAGTTTAAAGATGCACAAAGACTATCTTTGTAAAGTGATTATAAGATTTCCAGTGTTTACAGGAACAGATTTGATCTCGTAAGCCACATCCCTTCTGAACTGCGTCAGGGGAGATTTATACTGCACATTAAAAGGAACTTTTTCACAGAGAGGGTGATCTCTCAGTGGAATGGGCTGCCCAAGGAGGTGGTGGAGTCACCGTCCCTAGAAGTCTTTAAGAAAAGGTTGGATGAGGTACTTGGTGGCATGACCTAGATATTAGGGGAGTGTGTCATAGGTAGGACGGTGGCAACAGGTTCAGCGAGGTCAGGTAATAGGTGATAGGTTGGACTTGATGACCTCTGTGGTCTTTTCCAACCTTACTGATTCTGTGATTCTGTAAACCCACCTGCACACTTTGAGACTAATGCTGCAGTACCAAGAGTACCAGTCAAGATTTACCTCAGAGTAAAGGATTACAGTCTAATTAAATATTTTCATAACATGAAGTTACAACAGGGCAAAGGCATCTTTCACTTGACATGACCTACAATTCTTAACACTTCATGCACCAGAACTGAGCAAACAGTATGCAGGTCAAATAAACTTTATTGAATGCCACTACTGTACCAGTATCTACTTTCAAAGTCCAGTCCAACTAATTCCATCAAAGTGAGGTTCATGAAGATTTTACAGCCTGGGAATCATTAACTTTTGCAGAACTCCCAGGCAGGGTAGTCAAAACAAAACACATTCCTGAGGCATTGTAATAACCCAAATAAAAGCAAAAAGAACAAAACCATCAAGTTCTTTTTTTGCCTGCTGTACACTTGGGAACTCAAATGGGGCATTTCGAGATCCTTGTAGTTTCACTTTACATCCGAGGGATGAGCAAGGCCAGCCACTTCCACATTGCTCCATAATCTGTGTGCCTTCAAGCGAAGGAGCCTGACTCAGTGTGCCAGAGCCTCAGATTTCTCCGCACTGGAGCTCTCCAGCAGGCAGGTCTGTTACTTGTTGCCCACGGCTATCCCACCCCCAGCACCTTGGAAAGAGAACTGCACCCATGGCCAGAGCCATCTGCTTGCAGGCCAGATACGTATATCCCTTGTGGAGAGATCTGTCAGGAAAGGTTCTCACGTTGTGCTGCATGAACCAGACAAACAATACATCCTCCTCCCCGCAGCTACTGTGAGCTACACAAGGCACAGCATTTTGCCAGCAACATACAAGTCCCTTCAGAGAGTCCCCTCAATTCCTGAAGAGTCTCACTCCAAGTACAGAGGGGACTGAAAGCCAAGTTTTTCAACCTGCTGCAGCCATTTTCTCCCAGGAAGTATCCAGAAACCTTGCTGTGACATCCAGGGCTGCGGCTGTTAACAGAGAGAAGCCAACAGGTCACTCCACATTTTCTGGGGACAGCAGTGCTGCTCAGGGTGTTATTGACCAGCACTGCTCCTGCTGTGGGACCACACTGCCCTGGAGAGCCCAGGAACAAGATAACCCACCACAGGACTGAGTGTAGAAAAGAAAAGAACAGAGAACAGAGGCACAAGTAGAACACCAGCTGATGGAGACAAAGAGGCCTCCTCCACTGAGGGGTCAAAGCTGCCCAGGAAGCTTTTGCACTCACACTGGCATCAAAACAGACTGAAAGAGCGGCTGAAAGAAGTACTAAAAAAAAGGAGGAAAAGGAAAAAACCTGCCTCTGATTTTCAACACTTTGATCAGTGGCTAAACCTCCTTTGATAAAACAACTCCCTGGAGAAGGGGCTGGAAGAAATCACAGAGCACTTCATAGGGAGCTTAATTTGTTGGTGCAACAAGCACAGCCTGTAATTACATGCTACCATCACTCGAGCATAAATTCTGCCTCATGAACAAGCCTCAGGATCTGAAACAACATTAGTCTTACACCCATTTTACTGGGATTTTCTTTTAACTTCAGTAATTATTGGGGTAGATGCTTCATTTTTCACTCCAGTTGGCTTCAGCTTGGTACAAGCTCTCCCCAGTCACGCCATCACATGACACCCAGAAGCACTCAATCAATTTCTTTGTTCACTTTCTGACTTCATCCTATAGCAAAGCAGCACAATTTAACAACCCACACAAACAGAACCACAAAGGAAACTTATCACATTTCAGCACCAGGAAATACAACCTGGAAATAACTTAAAAATACTTGATTTAATAGTGTTTTTCTCTTATTCAGCTCAATTAAAATAATTCCAGCAACACCAAACACTCCAAAAACACGTAGCTTGTTCAGTCTGTTAATCATTAGGTTCTGGTTTCAAATTTACAGGGAGGTTTTCTTTCAAGTCAGTTATTCTCTATTGCTTTTAGATTTCTGTTTTGTAAGGTCTTCTTTGAACTAGCTTCCAATAGAATTTGGTTCTAAACTAAGGATAAAAGTAATTTAAGAGCTTCCTTATGTAGTTTAATCCTCAGACTCATTTAAGAGCAAGACTACATCCCTTAGTAGAGCGAGCTGGGACAGAAATGAACTTGGGAATCTTCTCACAGGTGCAGAACACTCCAGTAAGGATTGGTTGGTTTGGGGGTACTTTTTTCCAGCAGCTGTATAAATATCACAGAATATTCTCATTTGGAAGGGACCCACAAGGATCATCGAGTCCAACTCTTAAACAGCACCACTGCCTCCCTGGTGGGAATCAAACCCCCAGTCTCCCACATGAGAGCTGAGACACTCACCACTGTACTAAAGTGGATTTTACGTAAATACACACAAACTTCCTGCAAATTTGTAGCATCAGTAGTTGACTGGAGTATGACTTCAAAAAGGAACAGTCAAAAGATTGCCTCTAAAAATCTACAAACCCTGAGACTTCAGTACAGTCTGTTCATTCACAAATATTAAGGAAAAGAGAAAATGGTTGCAAAGGTTACAGAGGGTCAAGATAAAGATGGTTCACAGCTCCAAGACTGATTCACAGAATGATCTGAGTGTAAAACAAATGGACAATAAACAATGCAGATGCACACCAAGTGCTTCTACTTGATGGCCTATAGCAGGGCTGTAAGTTATTTTCCTAGTAAGTAGCTTAAGGCAAAATTGCCTTGTTTAGTGAAAAGTATGGTCTGAGATTAAATTATACTCCAATCTTTGAGGCTATTTATATGAAAATAAAGCTAATTAATTAATAGTTCCTCAAGTGTCACAAAGCAAAGTAATTAGTGGTTTATCACTAAGAATGGTTTAGTTAGTACGACAGCTTTACTCCTGCATTTCACACACTCGTATCTATTTTATAAGATTCTCAACTTGGAAAAAAGAAATGGAGCAGTCATCCACTGTCCTTGGGCGAGTTCCTCAAGACTTACTGGTACTCACAGTACACTGGTGTACAGGTTTTATTTAGACTATGGTGACCTTGGCCGGTGCAAAACCTCATCTACAAGATCTCCACCATCAAGAAAGCTTGTGATAAAGATACTGCTACCAAGGTCCAGGTTTAACACCTCAACACACCCATGCTACAAAAAAGTACTTTTCAGCAGCTGTTTGCATTATGATAAATTGGCAGAAGTGGAGTCCCAAGCAAACCTACAAAATAAATGCTGAGCTGCCTCCAAACAGCACCCACACTCTCTGAGCATGACCCTGCTTCACAAGTCACTGGGACTCGTCCATCCTAGGCAACCACTACACAAACTACCAGCACAGCTGCTGGGGGAGACAGTGGCACTGGGCTCTGCCCTTGCAGGCCAGCTGTGCAGCTCATGGTTAAAACAGTGTCCCAGGCAACACACCCCCTTCTGGCCCAGATTCCATTCCAAGAGACCCCACTCATGGTGTAAGCTAGGAAACCTCACTGTTCTCCAAATTCAAGGATTTTTCAGGTTGAACATTATATTGTGAGGACAGCCATGATGTCCTGAAAATGAAATTAAGGGCAAGTAACACTACGTAATTACTGACCATCTTTTGGTTTGCGCCTGGTTCTCTTAAAAAAGAAACTTGCTGTTTGTTGAAAGCTTTTTCAATTCTTTTTTAAATACCTTTATTTCATTAATGGGTATTTTTAGCATTGAGTCAAATGAGTAAGGTGCTGACATATCAAATTCAGTATGTATAACTGCACTTAAATCTACATCTTCACCAAGGCCCTGAATTGCAAAATTTAATGTCTGACAGTTGCGCTACAATTATGCACTACATCCTTATGTATAGCAAATCAATTAACTCTTTTTCCAGACTGCTAATGGATGGGTGAACATTTCTTTAATGGAACACAGTGCCTTAAATTAAGGAATTCAGAAAGTTCTCCACCTTTTACTATCACACTTCCCTCCCCTTAACTACACTAAGAGACAATTTCAGTTTAATATTTTTAAATATTTCAGCATAACATCACATCTCATCTCCAACTCAGCTCACAATCTGAAGCTGACTCAAGACTTCCCCGTAACTCTCCCTCCAGTTACTGTGTAGGAAGGGAAAATAGTCTTAAGTTGCTCATTTCTCATGGAGCTGAACCATCCATTCATGGGAGGAAAGAACAGCACAGAGCAAAGAAGAAAGCGATGCTTGTTCCCCTACACAAATAAAATTATGTGCATGACAAGTGTGCTGCTTAAGAGAAATGGTCATAACAAATCAGTTTATAGCCACAGTTTTGGCTACCAAGCATTTAAATATCTTTCTTACAAGGAATAACAGGGCTTTGCACCCTGAACATTTTAAAGTAAGAGACCTCCAGATGTCATAAAACATTAGAAATGTTTTGTCAAAGGATTCACAAAAGCCTATGTCACGGAGTCTTAGAAATTCCCTCCAACCACAGTTGTCCCAGAGGAAGGACAGAGAAGTATATTAAATGGTTCTAGTGTATTTTACTTCCTGGAAGACACGGAAGAGCCCTCTAGAAGGTCTATTCACAAACACTTGGAGCTGTATCAGAATGTCAGTTTTCAGCCCCAAGATACTTTCTGAAACAACAGAGATAACTCCATGCTGAAATTTTTCTGAAGAAACACCAATAAAAGGAGGTGAAAGACTGCAAATGCTTCTAGAGTATCAGCACTACTCAAACACAGCCCTGTTCTCTTCTGAAATATCACTCCACAATAATGAAGCAGAAATAAAAACATTTCTGTTCAAAGTCCAGATCTGGAGAGAAAAGGTGTTTCACTGAATAAGCATCTCATGAACATGACCTTATCAAAAACATCTCAATAGCTTTTTATTCTGCAGTGGGATTTTTCTTACAAGTAAATGACAAGGCACTCAACCAAGACAGAATCAACTGAGATGAATTCCTGGTATTATTATCAAAGAAGCAACCTGACAAAACAAGAGTTTATATGGGAAAAAAAAAAAACCCAAAACTTTAAAGAGCCCAAAGTGGAAAACACCAAGGAAAGTAGGCATGAGCAATAAAACACTTGGCAATTCAAGTCAGACTATGTCTTTCACGTTCAGGAAAGTCATGTATAATCAAGTCAGGATACAGACTGTTACATTCTATAATTAATTGCAGAACACTTGAAATAGAGCAGTATTCCAGCAAGTCCTCTGTGCAAGTCTCAACAGGTACAGAAAAGGCCACACACAAAGCTAAATGCTCCGTGGCATAATTTCATGGGTTATAACACCTTCCCACCCATGTCTGCACAGGAATTAATATACCTACCCTACAGAAAAATTGTTTTCCATTCCTGGAAATAAAAGATATTGCCAGAAACCAACCATGTAAGTGACATACAGGAGATAATTACAGCAGTTTCTCTTACCTCATCCACAGCATCCCTGGCATTTGTTTACTAATTACCTCAATATCTGGAAGGACTCCGAGGTTATCATTCCAGAGGGTTGATCTGGGTGGATAACCAGCAACGCTCAAGTGTTTTAGGTATGGTAAATTCAGCATTAGAACATCAGGAACCTGATAGTTACACCTTACAGAAACGAAGGGCAGTCAGAACTAAAACACCCAAGTTTATCACAGGGCACCAGGCTGAAGTGATGACAGTCCTGTCTAATCACAGCTGCAACAACCACCAGTGAACTACAACAGCTAGTAGCCACTTACTAAGTTCAGGTTGCCATCAGCGTACAAAACCAACCCCCAGCTTCATTAACATCTACTCAGCATGTCACCTCCCTCCGAGGCACTCACAGGCAAGGACAGGACACAGAGCTCAGGTGACAGTACAAGGATGCAGGGATCATTTCAGGTGTCCTCTCCTCCAGCCCGGTTAGTCCCAAGGGTTTCTCCATCCAAAACCTACTTCAGAACAACCTGACTGCTTAGAGCAATCCAAGAAAATAAAATATATGGGGCATTTATTTACAAAATTCAAGTAAGATTCTCACCTCACAGTCAAAATATTACAACAGACACGACAAAATGTAAATATTTTCTCTTCCCATGTCCTACAAACAGCTTCTGTTGACAGAAAATGTGCAAAAAAAAAGGCAAAAATAAAACAAGCATTTCAGGCCAAGGACTCACTTCCTTATACATATTTCAACTGAAATTTTTTCACAGTAGCATGAAAGCTGTTCCAGAGTGTAAGACTCCAGCACAAACTGGTTAGTCTTTTGGAAAGGAAAAAGCCACTCCAGTATCCAGCATTCTGCCTGGATCAATGACTGAAACAAAAGAACGAAAACAAGGAAACATGAAGCAAAGGTTAATTGCACACTACATTGTGTTAGTGCTTTAAAACTAGCTCAGCTAAAATACTTATATAAGTGACCTTGTGTGACAATCGCTTGGAAAAGCAGGCAGGCAGCTTCGGATCAGAAACATAACTTAAGAGTTTCCGGAATAAAAGTCTGGAAGCAAGTGTTATCATGGGGATTGTATTCACAAAACTAAGTCGTAACAAATATTAATTTCAAGGTATTTACTGAGGAAGAGGAGACCTTCAAGGATGCCCACTACTGGAGTTACTCCCTGCTGCTCATCCCCAGGGAATTCTGATGAGCATGCAAAACGGGCTGCGCAATTCCCAACGATTCCCTATTGTTGNTTCCCTTCCTTCCCCTCATGGAGCCCGAACTTCCTCGGGGCGCGGCGCCGGCACCTGCCGGGGTTCCCTCCCCTCACCACTGCGGCGCCGGAGGACGGACCAGGCGAGATCCCGCCGTGCCACACCGGGGCCGTGCCCCTCATTCCCCCCGCCCCTCAGGAAAAGGGCGGGAAGGTTCGTGTCCTTCGGGCGCCCCTCAGGACACGGGGCGGCGCGNAAATATTACAACAGACACGACAAAATGTAAATATTTTCTCTTCCCATGTCCTACAAACAGCTTCTGTTGACAGAAAATGTGCAAAAAAAAAGGCAAAAATAAAACAAGCATTTCAGGCCAAGGACTCACTTCCTTATACATATTTCAACTGAAATTTTTTCACAGTAGCATGAAAGCTGTTCCAGAGTGTAAGACTCCAGCACAAACTGGTTAGTCCTTTGGAAAGGAAAAAGCCACTCCAGTATCCAGCATTCTGCCTGGATCAATGACTGAAACAAAAGAACGAAAACAAGGAAACATGAAGCAAAGGTTAATTGCACACTACATTGTGTTAGTGCTTTAAAACTAGCTCAGCTAAAATACTTATATAAGTGACCTTGTGTGACAATCGCTTGGAAAAGCAGGCAAGCAGCTTCGGATCAGAAACATAACTTAAGAGTTTCCGGAATAAAAGTCTGGAAGCAAGTGTTATCGTGGGGATTGTATTCACAAAACTAAGTCGTAACATGAAAAAAATCCCCCAAATATTAATTTCAAGGTATTTACTGAGGAAGAGGAGACCTTCAAGGATGCCCACTACTGGAGTTACTCCCTGCTGCTCATCCCCAGGGAATTCTGATGAGCATGCAAAACGGGCTGCGCAATTCCCAACGATTCCCTATTGTTGCACGGTCAGTGCTCCAGCGAGTGCGTAAACAAGCCACGAAAGACCAGGTGCCACTTGAGACCCGCCCCAACACCGCAACTTTATGGACTTGCGGACCCAAAAGTTCACGCTTGGCCGTTTTCCTCCTTTTTGAGCCCAACGGGGAGGCGCAGCAGCGATTACGCAACGCTGCTCCTTCAGAGAGAGGCGCCTGGGATGGAAAGTCGGGGAGTGTGCAGCCAGGGCCCCCGGCAGTCGCCTCATGTCCACCATGTCCCTCACACGCCGTCCCCCAGCCGGCAGCAGGCTGACAAGACAGCATGGGGGGGACTCCGTGCCCAGACACCGCGGTACTGCCCGCGCTGACAGAACCCCTCACGGCGACACCAACTAGCTAACGGGGAATGCAAGGGCAAAGCGACGCACGGGGCTGAACCAAGCCGAAAAAGCGAGTGTCCCACAACCAGCGGGTCCCNAGCCCTCACCTCCAGCCCCACGGCTCTCGCCGCTCCCACCTCACCAGACCCTCAGCCGCGGGGTGATCCAAGGCGCCCAGGGCTTTCTCACGGGTTATAGGAGGGAGGGAATGAACTAGGAGAGAGCAAGAAGGACCAAGGTGGAGCGGCAGCCTCCTCTCGAGAGGCAGTGAGGTGGAACGGGAGCTCCCTCTCCGCCTCCCCGTCCGGGCACGGACCCCCCGCCAGAGCCCCCTCGGTACCGCCGAGCGCCCTCACCGCTTTCCCTTCAG
>WEKX01002398.1:1524-22428 GCA_013390025.1 Pitta sordida | reverse complement strand
GTTTAGAGACCTGCGACACCCTGATCCACTTGTGTGTGCCCCACTGAGACCCTGCGTGAGCACTGGGGCCGGGCTGGGCCGGGCCGGGCTGGGGGGTGAGCAGCGGCGTGAGGTTTGGGCTGTGAGCCCACACGGTCACAGCAGCCGCTCAGAAACGGTTCCTTTTGCTCGCTTGTGCCGAGAGAGACAAGGAGAAGGAGCAGAGAATTGTCCGCACCGCTCCAGAGTTCCGGGGGGTGGAGCAATGGTCGTTGCCTGCATGCATATTAACGACCTGCTGTTCTTTGCGACGTTAGGCTTTCACGATGACATTGGCCTGTCCCTTTCCTTGCGATGGAGGAGGTATAACTGTACCACTGTGCAGCAACATGGTAAAAAGCTAAACATTTGAAAACAGCAGATCCTAGACATCTCAGATTGCTGGACAATTTAATTTTTTTCCCTTGGCAAAACATCCCTCCTTTCAGTTAAAAATTAAAAGTACAAATTAAAAAGTTTTCAAAGAGTCCTATCATGTGCGGATGAGGAACATAAAAATGCCCTAAAGAAATTTTTAATTCTGTCTTCTGAGTTGTGAATGTGGCATAAGGAGAAGAAAAAATACATATCAGTTCTTAACTGACAGAACACTATTGTACTATCTACAGAATGCATCTAGGCTTCCTGGAAAATGCAGTAAGTGATCACATGCTTAAATAACCTTGATTTCTCAAAAACTATGCATAACAGAAATAAAATAAATTGTGTAGACCAATAGATCTCAGATATTTGCTAGTTCTATCAAGTATTATTTTATGATGTTCACAATAAGGAATATTTTCCACATAACCATAGTTTATTTTTACCTGTGGTAACCTGGCAGAAACCTGCTCATGGCTCTTAAACCCCAACATATTAGACAAGTTATATGGAAGATAAAGAGAGATTTTGCCCTCCCCAACGAACTTATTTCATGCTTTGCACAGAAAACAAATATTCATATACAAAGAGAAAATATATAACTTACCCTTCATATATTAGAAGTGAAGATTTGGCTCTGCATAATATTTGCATCATATGTTTAGTTCTGTATGTACCAAAGAGAGGTTGTAAGCCAGAAACAAGATGAAGAATGAGGCAAAAAGTAAAACTGAAAAAAAAACCAAAACCACAGATACTGATTCACGAAAGAAAGCAATAGAACTCTTTTGGAAATTTGAATGTTCAAGATGGACAAGCCCTCCAGCAGTTGATTGCATAATCGAACCCTACTGGGTTTGGCAGATACAAAACCCAAATGTGTCAGTCTGACACATAAGGGTACTACCAGGCTGAGTTGTTCAGCAGTCACTCTAGTATACTCAACTAAGCACAAACAAGCATCGCTCCAGCCTCCAGTGAACATGGTTCTCCTATTAGCCAGTGTTTCTGTCTCATTTCTTCATGGAAATGAATGTTACTGATTATGGCAAGTGAAGATCTTCTGTGAGTTTTTTGCCAGACCCCTCTGATGTATCTGATGATATTATCAGAAGATCAGAGTAAAACAAAATTTATCTTGTCAGACAGTCATTTTGTTTGATCTAATTTGAAGAATTTCCTTACTTCAGAATTGATAGTTTTTCATAATTTCATTAATATTTTTATTAGGTGATTGAAATCATTGGAGTGCATCTTCTTCATTAATTTTGTCCCTATGTCCTAAATGACTTTTGAGTTCCTTCATTATTTTATCATTGTATTAAACAGCACTTTTTATTTAGCCACTTTTTTTTCGAGATATTATAGTACTTCAGTGATGTTTTTATTCTATTCATTTTTTAAATAAAGTGAGTTATGAGTTCAAAAGTGGAATGTAATTTTAAATCATATGGCCTGTAGCTTTTTAGATTAAAACAGTGATAAAGATAGGCCAGTTAGATACTTGTTCTTCAGTTAGCTGGCCTAAATATTCTCATGATAATTGTCAAAGTTCTTGAAAATAATGTGATACTGCATATAAGAAAGAAGAAGCCATACCACGCATTAATAGTAATTATTGAGTAAACTTTTAAAATGCTTGGTATGTCTCATACTGAAGAAATAATCTGAAATAATCTGATCTTCTTACAAAGTACATTTTCCTCTCAGCTATGCAGTTTTGACATGCATTCATAAACTAAATCCATTGATGGAGTACTTCAGAATATCCTTTGTGTACCAATATGTTGGTTATCACTATAGCATTAAGGGTTAACTTGACAAATATATCGCAGAACTCAGTGTGGTTCAGTAAGAGCAATTTATATGACACATGTTTTTGCTATCGATGTTATGAACATTTCAAGTCTACTTATAGAACATAGTTTATGGCTCTTACTGCCTTATTAACAGTAATCTTTCTTTGTTTTTTTTTTTAATTCTAATGAGTCTTGACATGTTTATTTCATTCTTATCCCCAAGCTCCAGATATTTTTATATGTACAACAGATGCAATCAAAACTTTCAGTAAGCCTCCACAAAACTTCTTCTTGTATATGCCATTGCAAAATGCTACAGTATAAATAAAAAATATCCCAGTATAACCAACAAGCCTACCTTTCCCACTTCTCCCTGCTTTCGCCCACATTTAACAAACAGCTGGAGCTGTCAAATGCTAATCCTGACATTTTACTTTCCCCTTTTGGTCCTGAGGGAGTTCTGAGCTCTGGCCCCGGGGCACCAGCCACTACTGCATGCAGAAAGCCCAAAGCATTATGTTCTGGCCGGGATGCTTTGTGCTAAGCCATTTATAAGGTGGAATAAAAGCAGATGAACAGATTTTGTCCCTCCTGTGGAGATCTGACCAGTCTGACCAGTTGCTTCTCTTTTGTACTACATGAATACATGAATGGCATAATGAAACAACTTTTTGAAAGCAGCAATTTAAAGCTATTTAGAGAAAATATTATGGGGGGTTGGATTTTTTTGGTTTTTAAAGACAAAACACAAAGCCTTCAGTGTTCTTTGATACTGTGAACAATTTAAGCCATGAGCTAAAAAGAAAACATTCAATACTGACATCCTTTTGGAAAGACTTAATTTTAATTGTAAGGATGTAAAACAAATCCAAACAAAACAGAGTATTGAAAATATCTGAAAATGGTAGAGGTCTTATTTTCATTGTTTATGGCACCTGACATTCCAGTTATTCTCTCTTCAGAGGTTTTTTCTTCCCTTTCCTCTGAAATACACACCAAGAAACACTTAAGTCTTGGTTTAATTGTCTAAATATAAAAACTTTTGCCACTTCACATAGCCTAAGATATAAAACTTTAAGTTACCTGCAATGAGATAGTAAACCTGATACAGAATTTACAGCAGACCTGGAACTTGCCAAGTGGAATCTAGAAACCAAATAGAATATCCTGGGGCACAGGCAGTGCAGTCCAGCTTAAAACATGCTTATTTAGATGCCTATATTGAAACAGTTGAATTCAGTCTGAAAGGCAAGATTAAGGTTGAAATCAAGACCTCTGCATTTAGGAGTCTGTGTGTAGGTAAATGTAGGTGAGACATCTAGTCTATGCAATTGATAAAATTCTGGAGAGGGACTTTGCAGAGCAAGTACAGATTTCATGGTCTTCAGTTGCTGATCCAGAGAGTTACAAGTCTGCCACAGACCTACCTGGTAATTTTCTCATCTGCAAACATCTCTGTTCAGGCAACTGGATCCATATCTGGATGTCCTTGGACTGTGATGGGAGTTAGCCACCTAGACTGCAGGCAGGCATCTTCATGTAGACACCTGAACCAGGCATCATAAACTAAAGATGAATCCTGGACCCTGTGGCAGAATATTGATCTGCAGCAACCACGGGATGGTAAAATTTGTGTAAATCAGAACAGAGGATGCATAGCTAATCTGAATAATAGCGTTCCCATAGCAGAAACTAGTGTTCAGAGCTCACTGGTAGTTACTGTTGTTCCCGGTTTGCACAAAAATGAAGAGTGCATTCGCAGGTTCACAGGTTATCCCGAGTTGGAAGGGACTCACAGGATCATCTAGTCCAACTCATCGCCAACTAGACCATGTCACTGAGCTCCTCATCGAGTCTTCTCTTAAACACCTCCAGGGATGGCAACTTCACCACCTCCCTGTGCAGTCCATTCCAATGAGCGATCACTCTCTCTGTGAAAAACCGCTTCCTAACATTCAGTCTAAACCTCCCCTGGCGCAGCTTAAGGCCATATCCTCTNCAAGTGTCATGCCGGCCCCGCGCCATGCCAGCCCATGCCCCACCGCAGCCCACGACCCACCGCCTCACGCCCCGCGCCGGCCCCGTACCATGCTGCTCAGCACCACCCCACCAGCCCCATGCCATGCCTTGTCATGCCGTGCCGGCTCCGCGCCCTGCGCCCGCCTCGGCGTAACACAATCAGACAACTCAGACAGGCTCCANACCTTGGCACATGCTCAGAACATACTGGAACCCCAGTGGGCTCCACCCCCGGTCTCACCGCTCGCACTGCCATCATGNCTGATGATATTTTTTGAGAAATGTTTTACTTTCATTTTAAAAGTGTTTTTTAACATCTGATGAACACTCAAATTACAGTGAGCCCCCATGTATTCGCTATTTGCAAGCTTCAGTAANGTGAGTAACAGGGTTTCACTGTAATACAAAATATTAATAACATTCATCTGGCATGGTAATACTTTGTTACACCTCTTCCAGCTTGAGTTTATTCTTTCCAGAAAATGAATAATCAAAACACTTCAGGCTATTGCAGACAAAATTTTACTTACCTTTTGTACAAAGACATTGATGCCCTTTTATCTGTATTGAGGAATGCCACAACAGACATGCCTAAGGACTGCTTTTTTTTTTTTTTTTATGGCCACATCACCTTTGTGGCTCATAGTTTCCTCAGACGAAACTAATCTCATACAGATATATCTAACTAGTGAACCTAGAGATCCTTTATTATCAATTTACAGAAACAGGCACTAAGGGGTAACTAATCTTGCCAAATTTCTATTTCACGATGAAATGGACTATGACATAAAAGTGCTGCCTTCTTTTTTCACCTAACTGTAATGGCATACATCTGTCTTTGGTCAAATGAGTTTCTTTTCTTGCAATTAGTGAATAGGCCTTTCCCATCTCTGGCATACCTAGTGAATAAGGTATAGGAAAAATTTTCCTTATGTATCTTGAGTCTGTGTGATTAAATTTAATCTGATTTTTTTCTTTCCTTCAGCTCTCAGTGACACCTCATTCTCCCTTTATAATATAGCAGTTAATTTTTAAGTTTGTCAGGTAATCGTCCACTAATAAAAGTTGAAATTAGGAATACCCATCAGAAATTTAGGCCAAAGTCCTGTCTCATTTCCAATGTAGCTTTGGATCAACCTTTGAAAATTAAAAGCTGCATTCAAGTCAACTCTCAAAACAAGTTCAGTCATCCTCAGTTGAAGCTTTTATAGCTAGGGAAATGTATATCCAAGAAAATGATTCTGACATCAGCTGTTTGATAATTCTCTTTCAAAATATGTAACTTTTAAACAATATTATTTTTGCATCTTTTTCATAAAATTTTGGTTTACTTCTTTTATTCCCTACATTTCCTTTGGTGTACTGTTTCCTTTTAGAAAACCCAAATTTAGTGTGCATCATGATCATAATCATCCACTATGGTCCAAAAGACATAAACAAAGAAATATAGCACACACAAAGAATAATTCTTATCTTTATGAGAGTTTTTTTCTTCTTGGCAATGATCTCAGAAATAAATGTTGCACTTGTGAAAAATTATATATCAGGACTCTGGAGGACAAAAATATTTAGGAAATTTAAACTTTCATGGAGAAGTCTAGTGAAAAAAATATCCATAGTGGAATTAAAGAAAATTAATAAAGTAAATCAACTGGAAAACACCATTTTGCCCAATTTCAGTCAGTACAGAGAAGACAACATATTTTTCTCTTTTTTTTTTCCCCCTTTGTGTATAAAGAGGTATAAATCCTAAGATTTTGGACCTTATATTTAAATATCATTGGAAGTACTCTTATATGCTTTATTCTTACACATCCAGTGGCAATAGATTGGAAATTATGTTAGCCATGGAAAGTTTAATGAAGCTTCCCTTCTTTAAACAACTAAATTTGTACTCACATACCTTTAAACAACCGATTATTTCATAAGTCTTGAATAACTTATATTAGCTTTTTGCTGTATCAGGAACAGCATGCTCAATATTTTGCTAAACTGAACTCTGAATAAATCATAAAATCTGCCTGTGATATTTAATTTTTTTTCTCAAATTTCTTTTCCAAAGAAAACCCAGGATCAATACTATTAAACATATGTTTGATTAGACAACCCTCAAAACACATATTCAGAAGTTACACGGTTAATGTGTAGCACACCTGTTCCTTATCTAATTAAGAAAAATGCTGATTAAGTCGTGATACATGTTCTTGTATTATATTATTTGTGTTTCCTATGTCCGAAAATCATAAAGAGTAATCATAAACTTCTATGTATTTTGAAAAAAAAAATTTAAGTTGTCTGGGTTTCCCAGAAGTATATTGCTTTTGGATAAGGTGATGCTCAAGTTTTGGACTTGGTTTTGTTTTTGGGGAGATTTTCCCTATAATACTGAAAGTAGTCTATTGAAAAAATGGGCAAATATCTCAAAAATAAAAAGTCTGAATATCACTGTTGTGTAAGTCCAAAGGCAGAGGCTGTGAACCACCATTTCAACTGGTCTGAATCACATTAATGAGTTCCTCTATCTATCCTTCTATTGGCGGCCCTTCCAGGAAAGTACTTTTTTTTTCCTTTTGCCCTGACTTCTATATTTCATTTCATATGTCTATCAAGGCTATGAAAGATAAAGCTATCTGCTTTCTCCTGTAGTAAAGAACTATATGGAATCAGTTCACCTGTCTGTCATTCCTCATTAAATTCTTAGCCTCTTCATTCACATTCTGATCTTTGCAAATGAACATTTGCTTAATAAATGTTCCCAAGACTAACAGTGCAGAGTGAAAATCCCACACAGCAGTAAATTATTAACTCAGTCACAGGGGGAGTGCCATATATGACTTTTCAGAATGAGTTATTATGTGGATCATCATGTAATTATGAATTTTTCAAGCCATGATAGAGGAAAATTGAATATTTAATATTTTATGGACATATTCTGCACTGAGGACATCTTTCAAAATTTTATGATAATTTTTGGAGTGAGCAAAGAGCAGAACAAAAGTTACAAAATAATTACAAAGTGGAATATTTAATCACCGTGGACATTGTTGGCGATTTCTCAAATTGCATAATGTAATCAAGGTCGTGACCTTTTAATCACGATGTACTCAAATGGAAAAAATATGTGCATTAAATTTAATCTACAAGTATGTTTTGATTGTTTAAGAAATGAGAATATGAGGTTTCATGCTTTATTGTACCATTAGTAGAGTGATGTAAATATTCATGACTATTCAAATACTCCCGAACAGTCACGGCTTGCCCTATGTGGGACATTCAGAAATACAGAAATGAACATAAACCAGTGCTGCTTGCTCCAGGAGTTCTTGCTGAGAGCAGCGAGCGTGAGAGGGGAGCAGTTCAAGTGCCTGAGCATTGTCATTTAATAGAGTTTTAAACATTCTGGGGTATTCCCATCCTCAGGGTGAGACTGTCAGAGACAACATGGGAACTATGGAAGACCAGAGGCTTTCTGAAGCTGCAGTTGGATGCCAGGCAGGATATCCTAAGGCATCTAAATGGTATCAGACACCTATGTTTAGGCTTTTGAATCATTTTCTAGGAAGTTGAAACCATGTGTGCTTTAAGGGGCGCTAAATTCCCATGCATGCGCAACAGAATCAAGCTGTGCATTGGGAGAGCAAGAATCACTAAAGAGAGAAAAATACTTAGTTTGTGTTCTAATAAACAAGAATTTGGACATAAAATGCTTTTCCTAGGCTGTGTTTCCACAGGAATAAGAAAAGAAAAGTTTATCAAGCACTTGGTAGTAAGCCAAATCAGATACTGCTTTTGACACTTTGTTAGCCATTCAAGTTAATGCAAATCTACTCAAATCCCTCCCCCTCAGCAAATACGTAAGGCTGTTTTCCTTAACAGCCATTTACATATCCTGAGAAAATCACCTGATAACCACGGCAAGGGAAATGTAAAAGTTTGAGAAACCCATAGAGAAAAAAAAATGTGTACACTAAGTACATATTACTCTGGAACTCTGATTTCATGCATATGTACAAATGCTTTAATTCTATTTAATTTATATGTTTAAATAATGTACTACATGCCCATTACTGAAAAGTATCTTTATGCCTCACATAAAATAATTCACAGTTAAAATATAACTTATGGCCACAATTCCAGATGCCAATGCATCAACCTGACTTCCTCTGCCCAAAGCGGTAAATGATGGAAGTTAAAAGGTTTGAACCAGAGTGACCTTACACTGGCAGTGTAGTCAAGTCTTAGTCACAAAAGTCACACCAAGAAAAATACATAACAGAGAAAGGGACCAGCAGGCACCATCCAGATAGGGAGAGGGTCCAAGCCATCCAGAATTGAGAAGGAATATTTTGCTTCTCTTTACTGAAAAATGCTGCATTGCCTTGATTCATGGCTGCCTACTTCAAGACAAAGCTGTTTCACACCATTGCAAAGTGACAGAGTGAAGGTAGGTCCTTCAAAGTGGTAGGCTGAGAAGAGCTACTCAAATAATTTAGAGTAATATATCATACTAATTTAATAGCGTTGTGTGTATCTCTTTTGGGTTGTATATGGGCCTGTATATACTTTTACACAAATTGTGATGTATAATTTTCAATATGACATACTATTAAGTTTCTACCTGTTCACTGTTCTTTTCCTTACTCTTAACACAACTCTTAACACCCTTCAGAATGCGGCACTTGTAAAATTTGAATCCTATTTTGGTTTTGCAAACAAAGTTATATATGTATATCTAGGTGAAAAAGAAAACATCTTTCTGAAAAGGTGCAAATAAAATATTTTATTTTGTTGCATTTTACTTATAAAAGTCAAGTATTGTATGCCGAATGTGTACAATAAGAAGAATATCTTCTTTTGCTAGCAGGAGCATAATTGGTGAATGAATGGTCTGGCTCAAATACTGTGATGATGTCAAGAGTGAATAACAACTTCAGTCAAAGTAATTACAGTTTTTCTTCCTGTAATTACATTGGCAGCTTCAAATATGGGCAATACATTTTGTTGTTTCTAGTTTCAATTACATGTTAGGGTTACTACATGCTACTAAATAATTGCTCTCTCCAAAAATGACAGACCATCAGAGAGAAGTTAAATGTGTGAAGCACTTGGAAAAGAACAGCATGTAGAAGTGCAATTCCTATTAACATTTTTAAATAGTATATATTTGCTTAATGTTTACTAAAGAAACTATTTAATAACTTTGCTCAGAAAAGAAAGTAACTGATATTAGGGTCAGAAAAACATGTTATCTGCTAGCTAATGCAGAATTTTTGTGCCTGTTCCAGTAACATTATCCAGGCATTTCTATCTTTTTATTGATCTACAAAACAAGTGTTTTAACACTCATCTCTGCAGCCTCTTTGCAGAAGTTCCAGGCTTCCTCCTGTCAGTAATCTCTGGCCTCGACAGAAACACTTCTGCTCCTTTAGTAGCACTTCAGGAATTTCTATGCGTTACTGAGCATTTCTAACTGTAATAGCAGAACACCAATGACGGACAAAGCCCAGGTGGATTTTCTTGCTTGCCTAGGCGCCTCCCTTTGTGAGCCTATATAGTAAACAACAATGCTGTACTTTTCAGGATGCCTCTGGTGCTAAATCTTTTGCAGGTTGTTCAGGAATGTAGATTCTATGAGCTTACTAAGCGTGAAGCAGTTCTTATCAAGAACAAAGCCAAAATCTCTGCTGGAGATGTAAAATGGTAGCACTGCATCCCCAAGCCAGTCTCAGATGACCAATGAAAATGGCCTACACTGAATTAAAGAACACTGTAAAATACCATATAAAATGCTATAGAAAACTGATACCCTAAGTAATTGGGATCTGTCTGGAAGTCACTTATTAACACAGAAAAATAGATGTCCTAATTTTGTCAAGGCACAAAACCTAAAAACATTATTTTTAGTATTAAAACTCAATGCTCCCAATCACAGTGAATGCAACAAAGTCTTGACTAACAAGGGACATTCAGAATACCCTCCACTACATTAGTGTTTTCTTTGAATAGTAAACAAAAAGCATGTTTAGCACTTTAATAGCACTTTATATACTCAAAGGACTTCACTAACCATCACTGGCATATCTAGATGCTTCTTGTATGCAAATGAATGCAGATATGAGAGTAAGCATTAGGAGGCAGGATATTAGAATACATTAGCAAATGGACAATATAAAACAGCTGGTTTGACTGACTGTGAAGGGTGTGAGTAGGGAGTAGCAGATAGTACGATTCACTGTTCAGAATTATGGAAAAAATTGTGTTGATTGCCATCATGGCTTAAAAACTCATCACTTAATTAACAATATAAATATTTTAAAAATTAACATTTCATAAAACCAGAGTAAGAGTTTCCATTGTGAGAATGGGAAAGGATTAATTCACAGTTGGCTGGACCGATGGCACCCAGCCTTCGTTCTCTTGCCTTACAACAACACACTCGTCGAGAATTAATACAATACAATTCATGCCCTGTCATGTCTCATTATTTAATTATGAAATGTCTGTAGTACTTTGGACATTACTGAGGCTGTTTGATTGGCTGTGACTGATGTCATACCCACTTTAATACTAGCTGGTATATGCATGTATAGGCCTGTCCCCCTCCTATTTTCCTTCTCTCTATTCATGAATTCTATTTCATAACAGTAATAATATACTCCAGGCAGTGCATTTCCAGGGGATTATTGCATTTCTCAAGTGGCTAAAGTCATATGGCCTTTCAGGCTTATGCCTTGCAACACCTTCTTAGGCATGTTATAATTGTCCAGAAATATACTATATCTTGTGTATTATAATTTTTACACACCACTCTTTTTCATTTGACCAGGCCAAATAGAATCCAATAGGAAAAGAGGAGTTTTCAAGTACATTTTTCTTCAAATTAATTTCTCAGATATATTTGCAAGGCTTTGAGTGTCTCACGCACATATAATTTAAATGCATTAAATTACAAATATTAATCATTTAGCGTCCTGTATAAAATATAATGGCCACATTCTCGTGTCCCTTGACAATTCCAGAGCACTGTCTCCTGCATCTCTAAGGTGGCAGGAGCACAAGATGACACACTTGATTTAGTAAGAACACAGAACTACATGCAATGACATAATAGAAGGCTTAGATGTAATCAAGTTAGATGCTACAGTAAATGTTTATGAAAACTTAAAAGGAATCGTTCTTGCTGAGCAGTCTTTGAGTCTAATGATTGAAGAAAGTACAAGACATTGTACTCAATTTATAGTGAACTACTGAAGTCAAAACTTTCTTTAAGTAAAAAGAGAAAATAATTCATACATCAAAAATATCCTCATATTTTAAGAGAAAAAAAGCCAAGATTCTTGTAATCCCTCCAGCACAGAAGTTTGACATATGGATCAGTACAATTAGGCTGAAATTTGAGTGATTTTCTTTCTCTGAGTTACGTTGACTTCTGAAGTTATGATTCAGTCTGCCATGAATCCTTTCTACACCTAAAGTAATTTTCAACAAAATATCTCTAATAACTCAATGAGCTTTAATGAATCAAGCCTTCTGGCAAAGTCCAAAAGGAAGGTCAATTTAGCAGAAACTAAATTATGCCAATTTGCTGTGTTAGCACTTTTCATAACTGCCATTGTGAAATAGGAAACTACACTTTTCCTAGAGTCAAGTATTCTTCCAATCTTCCAATGGTTCCATCCTTACTCTGTTAGCAGAGGAGTTGAAACTAAATTTTCGCTAAGGTCCCTTGTAAGCCATTTTATGACTCCCTGATTCTATAGATGTGAGATCAGAGGCTGGCTGGGCAGTTAAATACAATATTGTGACTAGCAGTGCTTTAGTTATGCCCCCATTGTAGCCCAGACTTGGCTTGTCTGTTACTTACAGCCATACCTCAGATGTGAAACAGTACTTCATACAGTACCTTCTCTGAAACTCAACCAGCTAGAGGTGGTTACTTCCTCTCTATTAGAATGAAGTGATAAATAAAATGAAGGCCAGAGCCAAAACTAAACGTTTCCGCAGCTAGAAACTGCACACATTGGTGTCATCTATGGCAAAGGCCTCTTAAAACTCTGAAGACACTGTTCTTAAAATAACTGGGGCAAGAACAAGCTAGAGATTTTAATTTTGCATGATGTGTAATGTCAAGTTTATAATTAAATAACAAATAGGAGTTTCCTATGATTGTCTTCTTCAGTTTTGGCATACCTGTTAAAAACCAACATGTTCATGCAGAAAAATAGTCGTAAGGTTAACCAAGTTTACAGCCCTTTTTTGTGGGAAATAAGGCCAGGAGAAGTGAACTAGAACAGATAACTAGGACGTACTATGCGAGAATTTTTCTTCAGTGTGGATATTTAAGACCTGTTAAAAATGACAATGAGTTGAAGGTGGAGAAGAAGCCACATCCTCAAACCCAATATGCCTCTTAAAAGAGGGAAAGTAGAAAAAGGTCAGCATTAAATTCCAGAATAATTGTGGACTTGGGAAGACTGACTTTTCCATCATCCATGAGCTTTAACCTAGCAGCTTCTTCCACAGGTAATGACTTCAAAACCATTTAGCAGGAAAACAGACAGTCGTAGTCCACGGTGGTGCCTTTTCTCCTCTTGCAGGTATTATATTTGCCTCAGATATTTGAAAGCCTTGATATCCTTTGGGATCAGCTCCTGAGTGATTTGAACATTAACAGCACTGCATTAAGTTCCCTCCCTTTCAATCTGAGGGACAGTAATCCATTCCTCCTACCTGTATGAAGAATGCCTTCATCAGCAAACAAGTATTCTGGAGCTGCAAGCTCTCAGTCTTCTTGTCAAGCTGTTTCCTTTTGTATAAAACAAGCACTCCTCCAACATAGAGAGGGAATCAATACTTCCTCCTGAGTTTCCTAACTACTCACCTATATATCCATCTTGACAGGCTGGAGAGATGGGCAGATTCCAATAGGATGAGATTTAACAAGTCCAAGTGCCAGGTTCTATACTTTGGTCCCTATAGGGTTATTGTTACAGAGATATAAGTTGGGGACAGAGTGGCTGGAGAGTGATCAGGCAGAAAGGACTTGAGAGTACTGGTAGATAGGAAACTTAACATGAGCCAGCAGTGTGCCCAGGTGGCCAAGAAGGCCAATGGCATCCTGGCATGAATCAGGACTAGTGTGGCCATCAGGACTAGGGAAGTTATCCTTTCCCTGTACTCAGCACTGGTGAGGCCACATCTCAAGTACAGTGTCCAGTTCTGGGCCACTCAGTTTAAGAAAGATGTCGAGGTGCTGGAACGCGTCCAGAAAAGGGCAATGAGGATGGTGAAGAGGCTGGAGCACAAGCCCTGTGTGGAGCAGCTGAAGGCAATGGAGCTGTTTAGCCTGGCGAAGAGGAAGCTCAGGTGTGACCTTATTGCTGTCTATAACTACCTGAAAGGAGGTGGGGGGTTAGTCTCTTCTTTCAGGCTAACAGTGGCAGAACGAGAGGACACAGTCTCAAGTTCTGTCAGGGGAGATTTAGGCTTGACATTAGGAAGACATTTTTCACTGAAAGGGTGATTCACCATTGGGATGGGCTTCTCGGGGAGGTGGTAGGGTCACCGTCCCTGGAGGTGTTGAAGAGTAGGCTGGATGAGGCACTTAGTGCAATGGTTTAAATGATGGGTTAGTGTTGGGTTATAGGTTGGATTTCATGATCTCAAAGGTCTCTTCCAACCTTGCTAATACTGTGATCTTAATCTGCATTCTTCCATATAACATCCTCTATAATAGGACAGCCTGCATACTACAAGACTATGGCAGAGTTATGAGGGGAGAAGGGTAGAAAAGGTTCTTCCTTCTGTGTGTGGATTTGGCTGGGGCAGAGGCTTAGCCGTC
This sequence comes from Pitta sordida, assembly GCA_013390025.1. Classification (NCBI taxonomy): domain Eukaryota; kingdom Metazoa; phylum Chordata; class Aves; order Passeriformes; family Pittidae; genus Pitta; species Pitta sordida. Next base: position 8,370 of record WEKX01002398.1, on the reverse strand, counting down.
TATTCCTGAATTTTGTGCAAGAACAGCCGAAATAAGCAGGTGAAAGAAGAGGACCAATATAGTATAACAGTTCCAAGACTTACACAGATGTACACATCCAGCTACAGAATATTCAGTTTTCTTTGCTTTTAGGATCAGGCTTGAGTCTCACTGCTGTTAGTGTTTTCCCATATCAGACTTAGACTCTTGAAATGACATGTGAGTATCTCATTTTGTCTTGAGAATCTGAACTTTAATGTACAGTGTATTAAACTGTATAGCAGCTTGGGAAGTATTTAGATTGATGTCAGGTAAGTAACAAATGCTAGCTCACTCTTTGGTGTTGCATTACACCCCTGGAATCCAATAGGTAACTGGCACCATTCATGATCAGTCACTGCCATGTACATAGCACCTCGTTACAATTGTGCAGTACTGGGCTCTAAGATAATTTTACCATTTTCATTAAATTCATCAAACAGACTTTGAAAAAGGTTATGATGGACATCTGGTTTCAAATAGAGAGGTTTTCTAACAGTCACTATCAATTAAACCCTAGAAATCTACCAAATGGAAATAAGAAGAAAAAAAATCATATATCAAGTCATAGTAGGTTATTTTCTTGGTAGTGAAGAAAAATCTGACATATTGAGATAACTATTTAAAATATTTAAAAAATCTACAACCTTGCTAGTCTTCCTCTATGATAAAAATTCCTTCTGTCTTCAGAAGAATTATACTTACCACGCTTGCTGGGGGGATGACCCTGGACCCCTTCTGGCTCGGAGTGGCCTGCTAGACTGTGAGGGATCTAGGTTGGTGTTACGCTCTGGGATGTGCTCTCGGTCTCTGTACGGGTGTTAGGTGGTGAGTTGGACTAGATGATCCTTGTGGGTCCCTTCCAACTCATGATATTCTGTGATTCTGTGATTATTACTAGAGTAGGTGTCTCACTTGAGAAAACGTGTTATCAGTGACTGTTCACACTGCAATATAAGGAATGATAAAACCACAGATGAATGTATTTTGTGAAATAACAATGAAATTACAGAATCACACACAGAATCACAGAATGTTATGAGTTGGAAGGGACCCACAAGGATCATCTAGTCCAACTCACCATCTAACACCCGTAAGGAGACCGAGAGCACATCGCAGAGCATAACACCAAACTGGATCCCTCACAGTCTAGCAGGCCACTCCGATTACGAGGAATTTTTAAAGATTAATTACTAGAAATAAACACTTTTGTAAAATTACAAGCTCTTTCATAACCAGTNATCAGTGACTGTTCACACTGCAATATAAGGAATGATAAAACCACAGATGAATGTATTTTGTGAAATAACAATGAAATTACAAGGAATTTTTAAAGATTAATTACTAGAAATAAACACTTTTGTAAAATTACAAGCTCTTTCATAACCAGTTACAGTCAAACCTTGCATATTCATGCTTCTGGTTGTGCATTTCTGTATCCTTGCAGGGTTTTTTTCAGCAAAATTTCCTCAGTTGCTCACGGGTTTTCCTGTTGGCACATGTGCGCAGTATCCCTGCTGCCCTGTGGGGCGGGACCAACCTGTGCCAGGGAGCAGGACAGCCGCAAGGCAGCGTGCCTTGCTCAGGGACCACCCAGAGTCCCTCCCTTATGTGTGCTGTAAAGGTTATATGGTGTCAGTGCTTTATGATGGCCGCTTGCTGTGGGTCCTGGGTCCTCAGTTTGTGCCGTGACCATGGCTCACGCTAGTTCTGAAGTCTCCACCTGCCGCCTGCTTCTACCTTGGCCCCCAACCCAGGGGCTGAACCCGGCTGCTTCCCAGCATGGCACCCCCCTTCCCCTCCCCACTGTGGGGATCCAGATCGGGAAGCGGGGGGCTGGGGGGGGGAGGGGAAGGGGGTGATGTGTTTGGCTGGGGTTTGTGCCGCCAGAAAAAAAGATAAGAAAAAACCCCTCCCTTGGCAGAGACGGGATGGGGCAGGGCGTACATGCATCCGCAGGTGTGTGTGTGTGGTTGTGTGTGTCCCAGAGCCTCCCAGGCACTGCCCGCTCTTCCCCACCCCACTGTGGGGATCTGGGTGCAGAGGGCTGTATTTGGCTGGGGTGTGTGTTGCCAGAAAAAAAGACAAGAAATAAAAAGTTCCATCCCTGTGTGCACCTTGGCAGAGACGGGATGGGGTGATGTTTGTGCTTGCTTGCATGTGTGTGTGTCCAGAGGCACTGTTTCCATATGAACAGGCAGAGGGAGGGGATGGCAGAGTCATCCCCTCTCCCTGCTTCCTCCCTAGCCCCGCACCATGCCCTGTGTGCCACAGACACACAAAGACGCAGACACACACACACACACACACACACACACACGTACTTATAAAGCCAGTCCCTGACAAGGTGCACATTTCTTTCCATTCCGGGCAGATGTGGCTGTGAGCACAACTTTGTTCTGCCTGGAACAGTGGCTGTGAGGGGGATGCTACCATGCACTTGGTTTAAAAAATTTTCTGTACATCTGTGAGAGAAATTTCTGAGAACGGACTCGCCGCACGCCTATTCTGACAGCGGCTGGCGGGAAGGTGCCTCTACCTCCTGGGTTAGGGTATGTTTGTGATTAGTGGTGGCCCCCCCCACACTCATGGAGCCCTGCCTCAGCCCCAGCAATCTGCAGGATGCGTTCTCTGCCACACACCGTGCCATGTCCCAGGGAGGAATGAGCAGTGGCTAGAGGTGGCACAGGATGAAGGTCCCTGCCACACCAGCACAAAGTGCTTGCAGGGTCCCAGTGGTGGGAGGGCTGTGGGATCTTGCCCCAGGGTGACCTTCCTGGACTGGCTCCAGGAAGGCATCTCTGCTGCTGGGACCATCCTGGCACAGAACTAAGGTCACAGGGACAGAGTTGCCCTCCTGGAGCCAGCTCGGGAAGCCCACCTCAGCCGGCTCCTACTGTGAAGTGATATAGTATGGTGGCGGCGGTGACGAAAGCTGGGAATCCCCATGCCGGCTCCCACAGAGAAACCCACAGACTCCCCAGGTGGGAAATAGGGAGGGAAGATTTCCATCTCTTTCCTGACCTGTCTGAGGATGCTGGGCAGTGTTGGAAGCACCCTCCAGTGTTGAGCATTTGAGGGGGGTAGGGTGACAGGCATGGTTTGTTTGCATATTCATTACATGCCTATCTTTGAAGAAAAAGGGATTCATACTAAGGGAAGAGACAAGAGACGTGACCTCCTATGAATTTTGAGGGTTCACTGTATTTGGAAAGGAAATTTTAAAGCATAATTCATCAAAGTAATTTTGTTACCAAAAATTTGTTAATAATTATAAAAAATTCATAAGAACCTCGAACTCAAGGACTGAGAAAGTGTTTTGAATTGTTATTGGTGCTACTAAAGTCAAGTGAAAAAGTTAAACAGGCTAATGGATAGAATAAGAATGCAAAATATATGGTATATCTATATGATATTTAGTATCATACAGATATTTTAAATTATACATTATCTCCATACTTTGTTTTTCAGGATAAGCTCATGCATCCACATTTTCAGCAAGGAGTAAATCTTTCAGTGATTTATGAGAATCATGACATCACTTAGTTTGGAAAGACTCAAGTTATGTTAAGTCATTACACAAATAAGGAATACAGTCAAGCCTCAGTACTTCGCGGTTCATCTCTCATGGGTCCACATCTTCACAAGGACAGGATCTTGTCCTGCCACCTCCCTGGTGAATCTAAAGAAAAATGTAAATAAAAATCAGTGTCTGGAGAACCACTGGGTCAAGGATGACGCTAGAGCCAGAGTAAGGGTTGAGTAGAACCTGTGACAGGCCTAGATTTGAGCCAACACTGATAGTCTTCCCCTGTTGAGTGCCAAATCAGCTACCAAAATTCCAGTGCTGCATGTTCTACTATGTGTTATTTGTACTGGCCACTACCAGTGCCAATGCAGTGGCAGGGTGAGAGATGGATATAGCAAGTGTTTCTTTTCAGAGCAAGGCCCCCGCTCTTGCTAGCCGCAGCACAGGGATTACACTCCCAGTCCCGGCAGCAGGATGGCTGGGCTGGTGTTCCAGGGCTGGCCTCAGCATTGCATTGTTTCCATGGAAACAGGCGGTGGGTGGGCACCAGTGGCTACTTAGGTACTGTCGCAGCTCATCCCCATGCCTCCCCACTCACAAGTGAAATAAGGCAAGGCAACCATTTGCAAGCACAGCACTGGCTTCAAGTTATGCTTGAGTTCCCTGCGGCTGTTGAGCCGGGCATTAGGTGTCTCCCTCAGTGCCAGGGCAATTGGCCCCGCCCTGCTGTGTCCACCGCAGCTGGGAGCTGTGGCCACCATGGAGTTGGCCATTTTGCCACCATTTTGCTGCCGCTGCCAAAAACCATGTAGTGGCAATGGCTGCCCCAGGCATTCTTGGGGAATTTTAGGTGGGACACTCACAGCACCTGCTCTGTCACTTACAGCACCTGCTGTTGCAAGGACCTGGTCAGGTGCGGCCGGGCACTCTCTCTCTCTCACTTCTTCCTGAACAGAGGGGCCCAGCCAGTGGGGCGGCCAGGGCAGACAAGTGTGGCACAAGCTGTGTTTAAACATGCGCTCATGGAGTCCCGGAGGCATGTGGGTCCCCTTGCATCCCTCCCAGGGATGATTTACACAGTTATGTAAGATTTACACATGGATTAGATGTGGTGTCTGAGACTTTCACAAAGTAGATGTGGTGTCCAACACTGGACACCACATCTACCCTGAGAATAGCAAGACCAGGTCTACCCACCTGGAGAGACACCAGGACAGTGGTGTGGGTGGCTCCCAGTGCCAGCGTCCCCAGCCAAGAAGAAAAGAGGGTTTTTTCCCACTGTGGGATGGCCATAGGTGCTGGGAACCACTGACACAAACACCAACACACAGCAAGGCAGTGCCAACACAACGCCAGAGCATGCCGGGGCTGAGAGAGGCGGTGTGGTGGGTGGGGCTAATTTGCATATTATTTAGCTGTCTCTCTTTGTGGAACGAGGGCTTTGTGTGGGGTGGGGGAGACCCATGGCCTCACGATAATCGAGGGACTACTGTGTTCCCATGTAAGTATTAAAATGTCATAGGTATTTTTCCCTGTAATAATAATAGCACCATGAGTGATACGAATTTATAGCAAATACATTCTATTTCTGTTGAAGACATCTACTTTCACTGTTGGAGCATACATTTGCACTAACAACATTGTTTATGAGCTGACATTTAACAGACAGATGGCTCCAGTGGCTGGATGTAAAGCAACTCACTGAGATTATTCAGTGATTCCCAAACTGCTTTAATAGTGTATTCCAAATTTCCGTCATTTTCTGTGAAAGTATAATTTATTTATTGATGTCACTTCTTATACAGCTACTATCACTCCAGTCTGAGTACCTCCTAGTATTAAAAAGCATATATAGAAGATATATTATTTCTCCCTCTCCCTCTTCTTTCCTGTCAGCTAACATTTCAAAATTATTTTACCATGTATCTGTTTCTCTGTGTATTTGGGAAGAGAGAACAAAAATTACTTCTCCATCATGGTTTTTACCATATGTGTACACACTTACACACATATATAAATACATAAATATACCCTTTTTATATACATATATCATATTTATACCACATACATGTATAAACTGTAGAAGTTGTGATGGAGAAGTGGGATTTGTTCTTTCTTCCCAAACAGAGAGATTTCATTTCATGGGGAGATTTAATTTGCTTTTCTAGTCTCAATACCTTCAATGTTTTCTTTCAGAGAAACTACATTGGGAGAGGAATTTGGGGTGCCTCTCTGTCCTCTGTGTGTGCATAGGAGCGTAACTTTGAAAAGTCATACCTTCTCCTCAGTAGCAGTGCAGTATCTTGAGGATAAACAAATATTCATGTTGCACATTTTCTTTCCAAAGTGCTGCATATGACCCAAATTCACCTCTTTGTTCTAGGTGTCTCAGATGTCAAATGATTACAAGCATCAGGGAAGTAATGGTCATATTATTCAGAAGTCCAAGTTCTCATCTTGTCCTGGTGGTATCCTTTTCAATGGTGACATTTACTTGGAATATTTAAATCAAACAAAACTAGACAGGAATTTCTTTGTATTTTTTGACCCCAAATTCAGTCCTCCTCAGAAATGAAGGTGAGGTTGAAGTCTGAGATAACTTTGCAAAAATCCTTTTAATAGGAAAAGGATAACTGTGCAGTAGGCTTTCTGTCCTAGAAAGACCATAATGCAGAGCTTCCTTTTGGGGAATCAGCATCCGTATCCACCAATACAGAAAACCATACAGAATCATAGAATGATTTGTGTTGGCAGGGACCTTAAAGACTATATAATTGCAACCTCGCACCTTTCATTTTTTACCCAGTTGCTCAGATCTCCTTGCAAGCAAGCCTTGAACACTTCCAGGAAGGGGCATCTGCAATTTATCTGAAGTGAGGGAATATTGCTGGCCTGCTTCTGTACTCCAAAGAGGAATTTTCCCTTGTTTTACATTATATTTACATTAGAGACACAGCTGCTAAACCACTGCAATCCATTTTTCTTTCATTATTAGATCAACACTAATTGCAACAAATTTGTTTTCCACTGATCATTTGTTTGAGATGCTTTTACTGATCCTGCAGACACTAACGTTCATGGCCGTGCTTCAAGTATTCAATCCCACTTTGCTTAAAAACAATTTATGAAGCTCCGTAAATGTTGTGGTTTGACCCTGGCTAGATGCCAAAGATTTACCCACAACATCTCCCAGAGAAAAAAACTGCGAAAAAGGTTTATCACAGGCAAAACAAGGCAAGATACAAGTGAGGAATATAAAGGATTTATTTATTAACTAACAAGATCAGAGCTTAATGTGA
>WEKX01002397.1:0-10785 GCA_013390025.1 Pitta sordida | reverse complement strand
GAGGCAGGGAAAGCAGGAGTCCAAGGGAAGCGAGGCACTCCAGCTGTACTAGCCTTCCAGCAGCAAGCTCTCAGCACAACCGAAGGAAGGAAAAAGGGGAGGGCTGCAGGCATGCAACAGTATTTAAAGGCTCTCTTCCCAACATTCCCAAAGGCAAAAAGCCCGGGAACCAGTGCTGTTAGGGATTTGAGGTTCCAGTCTGCTCAAAAGCTGACTTCCCCTCTGGATCAGTGGGCAGCGAGTTCGCCTACAACTCCCAGTATTCTCATGGTCAGTCCCCAGGGGGAAAACTCTTGTTTTTTGGCAGTGAAGATGTCAGCCTCCATTACTCAGCCTCATGGCTTTCCAGACTTGCCTCTGAAAAGGGACTACTCTCTCTCTCCCGGAGAATTCCCAAGGCCAAGCTCTGCTTGGACTCAGCCAAGGAGGCTTTCAAACTTCGACATGAGTCCTCCCATTTCCCCTGGTCCCTCTCCCTCCCCCACTCCCTGAACTCGGGAAAGGGGGAGGGGGGGAGGGGCACAAGGTGGAAACAAAGAGGGAAAGAAAAAAAAAAACGGTTAAAACTTTTCCTCTGTGAACATTTAAAAAGAAACTTCTGACACCAAATCCATGACAGTGGGGAGTTTTAACTTCCATGTAACTTTGTTTTGTTTTGCCTTCTTCATATCAATGTATGTGTATGTCTTAATGCACTCTGACGAGTTAGTAGGAAGTTTCAAATATTGCCAATGACCAACATCTTGTTTCTTATTACTGAAAGACTTAAAAGGACTCATCTAATGCTACAAGACCGTCATTTTGATAAAATAAAATAAATAATGAAATAAAATACAAAATTGTTGATCACTTCTTGGCCAAGCTAATGAAGCAATTAGATTAAATGATAATGGCAGTGGAAGTTATGCGCAGGTTACAATCAAGTGAAATTTTAGGATATTGAAAGTCTGTTTCTTGAGAATTAAGAAATGGCATGAAATAGTTGTTGCAGGGTATAAAAAAGAGTTGGCTGCAAGATGACTTCCATTTAGAGCATGTTGAAAAATGCCTTCTGCTCAAGTTCAGTAGTGTGTAAATGTGATATTGACAGTCTGCATATATTTCAAATGACAAAGTGGATCACGTGTTTCATTTTTTGAAAATTATATTCCATGTATCTTATACTGAGAAGCTATCAGGAGAAACATTTATACACTTATTTTTCAACCACTGTTCTGAAGTAATATGTTGTTATGACAGATAGATCTTAGAATGGATTACATAGAGATATCAAGTTTAAAGTAGAAAATACAATTTCCTCAAAGTAGTATCATAAGTCATAGTCCATTATATGATATGGTGCAGCATGCTGATGAATCTAGTGAGGGAAAGCTACACAATCTAATTGACATTATTCAAAATGTTTCTGTCATTTTTAATAAAGGAAACCATAAAGATTAACAAAAATCATTTCATGATTTAATGATACTAGAAAATCACAACATGAGTTAGTAAAAATTGGTGTAGTGCTTTCATTCAACTTCTTAAAAACCTTGAATCTTTGATAAAAAATGTGTCATATAATACAGCCAGAATGAAAATTATATTCATAAATATGTACAAGAACACAGTTAAATTTGCTATACTGCTAATGTTAGCTATGCAAAATGTAGAATTACTTTCATCTTGTGACACACAAATGAAGTTGTTAGGAAAACTTATTACATTGTAAGAGAATAGTCAAAAACTATTACTCACTTGTTCAAGATGCCATGGAATTTTGAAGTATTCTCAAGTATAATTTCTTCCTTTCCCTAAAAGGAGGTTTTCACCCATTTTTGTAACTAAACCTAATCATTTCCACTATAGGAATGGAAACTAGTTACACCCTAGATCCAGCACTATACTTAAGGCACACAATCAGTGACAATGTCATTACAGAAGCAGATGCTCGGTTTCCACACTTAGTTCAGTGATTCTGAAAATCCATTCTGTTTCTGAAAAAACATTATCTTCATTGCAGTAGAAACAGTAGGCACTGATCTTCAGAACAGCTTTGTAAATTTTTTGCTAAAGTGTAACTCTTTCTTTGTCAGATTACAATCTTTCATATTGCATCAATTACTCCTTCCCTGTCTGTTTAACAATAGACTTTTAGAGAGCAAATTATATCTGAGCTGACTGAAAAACTAGAAGTAGAGTACTGTTTCAGTCATGATATCTAACCTGGAATTCAGCAGAAAGGCTATCAGTGAAGTATGGGAGTAGGGATAGCAGATTCACTTATGGTCATTCCCTTGCTTCTCTGTCAGTAAGGGTAAGATATTCTCTAGCTATAAAAATGTGACACCCCCAAAAAATTATGTGTAAGTTTAAATTCATATTATTTATATCTACATATTTAATGCCTATATTCAATCCACTCAGACTGATTCTGTTGTGGAAAAGTAAATTGATGAATTATTATTACCACTGCTCTATGACGAGGTAAAAAGTATTAGGAATAAGACCTAGTGCTACCTGTCCTCAGGAAGAATTAGGGGAAAAAAAGAGGATGCATGACCTTTGGAAAAAAGGGGAGGTAAGTCAGGGTGCATTTAAGGAAGTTGTCAAGTCATGCAGGAGAAAAATTAGAGAGGCAAAAGCCCAGATGGAACTCAAACTAGCTGCTTCTGTAAAGGACAACAAGAAATATTTTTATAAATACATTTATAAATACGTCAACAGCAAAAAGAGAGGCTGCAACAACTTTCACTCCATATTGGACACAGAGGGGAATATAGTAATTAGAGATGAGGAAAAGGCAGAGATACTTAATGCCTTCTTTGCCTCTGTTTTTTTTAATAAATGACAGATTGCCTACAGGACAACTGGACTTCTGAACTAGTCGATGGGTTAAGACTACAGTATAACCCCACTGTAATCCAGGAGGAGGTATTTAGAGACTTCCTGAGCTGCTTGGTTCGTCACAAATCNATTTACAGGAAACTTAATATGAACCAGCAGTGTGTCCAGGTGGCTAAGGCAGCCAATGGCATCCTGGCCTGTATTGGGAACAGTGTGGTCAATCAGACTAGGGAAGTTATCCTTTCCCCGTACTCAGCGCTGGTTAGAGCACATCTTGAGTACTGTGCCCAGTTCTGGTCTCCCCAGTTTAAGAAGGATGTTGAGCTGCTTGAGAGGGTCCAGAGAAGGGCGACAAGGATGGTGAAAGGACTGGAGGAAAACCCCTATGGGGAGCGGCTCCGGGAACTGGGGTTGCTCAACCTGGAGAAGAGGAGGCTCAGAGGTGACCTGATTGCTGTCTACAACTACCTGAGGGGAGCTTGCCTCCAGGTGGGTGTGAATCTCTTCTCTCAGGCTGAAGACACCAGAACGAGAGGACATGGTCTTAGCTGTGCCAGGGGAGGTTTAGACTGAATGTTAGGAAGCAGTTTTTCACGTAGAGAGTGATCGCTCATTGGAATGGTCTGCCTAGGGAGGTGGTGGAGTCGCCATCCCTCGAGGTGTTTAAGAGAAGACTCGATGAGGAGCTCAGCAGCATGGTGTAGATGGTGGGAGGCTTGGATGGATGGAGTGTGGTGCCCATGATTCCACGCTTGTGGGCCTGATCCCTGGGTAGGCGTTCGCCTGGAAGTTGGACTAGATGATCCTATGGGTCACTTTCAATTCAGAATAACCTGTGAATAAAAAAATTTTACAGACACTGACCCTCTCCCTGTCAGTTTTCTGTCCCTGTCAATAACCAGAGGACTTATCTTTTCTTGGTTCTTCTTTTACCTATTTATAAATAATATTTTCATTATATTTTCTCTGGTTCATCTGTGGTGTTTATTTCTGAGTCTCAGATTTTCATGTCATTGAACATAAATAATTTTTAAGCTTTTGTACTTTCCTCTTTGTTTTTATCTTCCTTTTTTTTCAGTACAATCACTTGTGCCTAGCATGGTAGAATTTGTGACTTATATAATTTGGTCTTAGAGTCCTTCTCCTTAGTATACCACTAGGACAGTCCGTACTCACACTTTTGGCCATTCTTCAAGGAAAAAGATTCAGCGTCATGTAACTCTTTCCCCAGTCCTCCAGCCCAGCTTATTTATCTCTTTCCGTATTTTAAACTCAGAGTTGTGAATGGCATTTATTTCAATATTCCTATTTCTGGTGTTCCAGAGAATGAAGAAAATCACTGATGGCCTTTCCTAGAACGTCAAGGAATGACAAGGACATGAATTCCTCTTTTCTGATACTACGGGCAAGAACCTCCAGCAGAGAAATGAGTGCACAGAGCAGGATCTCAGATTGATGCATCTAGAATATCAACAGCTCCTGTCTACATGCTTTCATCTATGAAGCTCTTCAGCATTTCAGGACTGGCATTTCCTTGCAGTCTTGTAGCCATTTCTAGAGCTGTATTCTAAACATCAACATATTTATTGTATTTATCATACTTCTGCTAGCTTTTTTGATCTGTTTGTTCAACATTTTACAACCAGTGGAAAACAAGTTTGTTTCAGAAGTTGTTTGTTGATTTTATTGGAAATGGAGTTATGGTTTCATGTGAAAAACATAAGAGTGATCTCTGACACTTCTCTTTATCTTTAATTAAAACTGAAATAATTTCAATATATAGTCTAGAAAAAAAGTCATATCTTGCCAAATCTTAGTCATAGAAGTAATAAAAATTGAAAGTGAATAAGATGCAGTAAATAAATTTTTGTTTGGCTTTAGTTAGACTATTTGAAACATTTACAAGTGTACCTTTGAAGCAATTACCTGATAATTCACATAGAATGTTTCTCTTCTTTGTTTCTGATTCTTTTATCTTTTGAAACATCTTTAATTAAAACAAGTTGAGCCACTGGGATCTTTATCTAAAATCACTTCTATTTGTTTTGTTCAGAGATGTCACCCAGTTCAAGATTGGACTCAATAAATACCACCTTGAGGCAACATCATCTGTAGGGATTTTTACCTGTGTCTACTTTTGTGAAAATATCTGAGTGTGTCTTTAATGTACCAAAAGCTTAGTGAATCTGGGTTAAGTCCCAAGAGTCTGACAAGTATCAAGATACTTTCTGAATTTTACTATTTATTAGCTTAATAAGAATGGAGATAAATGCATTTCTGAGCATGTGTTGCTTCATGTGATCCTAACAAGAATACTAAATTTTCTCAAACTCCTCCTCTTCTCCTTTTCTTGAAAAATCTGCACCTAAACATAATTATTAATACCATCAACTACTTAATATATAGGTAATTAGTTTAAATTACAGTTCTGAAAGATTAAAAAAGTCAAATATTGCAGCATTTGAATATATTTTATCAAATATCACAAATATATCTTTTTCTGATGATGATATTTATACATACCAACTGATAAAAATAACTAATCCCACTAGCTCTGGTTCATCACAACTCTCATGAGAAGGCTAAAGCGTATTAATCTATCCTAAATTTATGTTGTTACCAGAGCTAGTGGGATTTACTGTTAGCAGTCTCACAAAGGAAGAAGGTTTTTATATGGCAACAATGAACAATGTTGCTATGCAAAACAAATGAGGTCTTTGATGCCAAAGGTCAATTACTGCAATTTTGCACCTTGCAAGAATTATCCATTTACATTGTGATAACTACTCCTTTCAAAAATACATATGTTTGTATGTATGATGTATGAGATTGACCATAAACCAGTTCAGGTTTTATTATCTTTGTGCTACAGATCACCTTGTTACCGCTTACACTCTAGTGTACATGTAATAACTCATTTTCTGTCCAAACATGTTTCACCCAGCAAGTCATTGTCCTTGGAAAGTCAGGTATTCACTTTTTCCTTTCTCCTTCACAATAAATAAGAAAATGTAACAATTATGTAAGGTGACTCCCAAATAAAAGTCACTTAATTTGAGATGGAGCATTCTGAAATTATTTTAAATAAAGCTTCCTTCTTCCAGAAGATAAATAAATTCTATCATAAAATCTATCTTTAGCAGAAGGTGAAATGCTCAAGTATAAGCAAATCTTGACTCTCTGCCAAGGAGAGGTTCACATATTTCATAGAGGTTTTACAATTTTCAAGACTCTTCATAGGATGAGAGGTGAAAATAATGTGGAATTTCATGATGTAATAATTCAAAGGATATTTTAATTTTATTTTCTATTGTATCTCCCTCATCACTAATGATCTTGAATTTAACAACCAATACTTGTTGAACTTTAATATTCTGGAATTAAGCATTCATTTTTTTTATTCTTGTACTTTTTTTTCCCCCAGGTACTCACTGCAATAAAGCAGAACAAAACAAGTCACAGCAACAAAATACATAAGAGAACTATAAATAAATGAAGACAGCACTGATTATATTATTTCCCAGTGCAAAAATTTTTTATTATTTACAAAGCAATTGAGAATTAAAGCTAAAGAAAAATCAGGCACATAAATCTATTTTTTGCTATTGTACACCAATGACTTACACACAAAATTATGTCAGGACATACATACACACATGCAGCACTTAAAATATAAAGAAAAATTGCATATATATGTATAAATATGAGACTTTTTAATCTCTTCAAGTTCTGATGAAATATATTTTTCAGAAGCTGTTGGGGTTTGAGGCAAATTGGGGGCTGAGCCAAAAAAACCCCAACGACCAAGAACAAAAAAACCCCTCACCCCTCCCCCTCACCAGGTTCGAAAAAAAAGCAAAGGAAAGTGTGGAAAACACAAACTATTTACTTTAGTAAACACACAAGTCAAGATACAACAGTTTTAAACAGCAAGAGAAAAACCTGAGATATCCCACAAGTCCTGTGACATGAAGGGTTCTGCGACATGAAGGATTCTGCAGGACTCAGCCAAACTCCACCAGACAGTCCCAGAAGAAACTCCTCAGGTGCCCAGAGAGTAGCCGGAGCTCAAGGTCCCAATGAGGGANTAACATGTAGTACACACAAATTTTTGCACGAGCAGTTGATTTTGAATCCTGAAATTGGATTCCCAGATGTATGGTTAGTGATTTTAAAGTGATGATAATAACATCTAATGACACTACTTTAACATCCAAAACAAACAGGGACTGAAAAGGTTAAGTCCGATATGTGGAAAACCACAAGTAGCAATTAGATATGTTCAGAATTAATAAAAATATTTTGCTCTCTTCCTCGGAAGGACTGATATGATGGTAAGAACCTCACCTTACACTCTGACCGGGAGTATTGCCCTTTGTAGCCTCTCTTCAAAAATCCATTCTCAAAGACAAAGAGTTCCCTTTATTATCTTTTTCTTTTGTTTACTTCTCTTCTTACATGAACTATTTTTAAAGTACAGGAGAGCCAGGGTGCACAGAATTCAAACAAAGCCAACTAGTTTGGCATTGGCTGTAAGATATTCGGAGTGGACCAATAAGGACAATCTAGAGCGACGAAGCCAAGCTCAGTGGAAATTGCTCTGTGATTAACATTTATGAAACATGGACTTGGGACCTTATGTTTAAATTATCCGGCCCACTGTACCAGGCCATAATACTAATGGATTTTTGATGTTTCTTTCCCCCCCACACCTCTATTTCTTTGTTTGCTCTTTGTTGTTGCTTTGGTTTGGTTAGGTTTGGTTTGGTCGCTTTGTGTTGCAGGTTGTTTTTTTTGTTGGGTGATTAGTTGGTTGATTGCTTGCTTGATTGGTTGGTTGGGTTTTTGTTGGTGGTGTTTGGTTTGGATTTAGGTTTTGGTGGGGTTTTTTTCCTTAAATAATGTCCTTCTTACAGAATCACAGAATCACAGAATCAGTAAGGTTGGAAAAGACCATAGAGATCATCAAGTCCAACCTATCACCTATTACCTAATCTAATCTAGTTAAACCTGTTACCTAACCTGTTGCCATCCTACTACCAACACATCATCCTACCTATAACACACTACCCTAATATCTAGGTCATGCCACAAAGTATATCATCCAACCTTTTCTTAAAGGCCTCTAGGGACGGTGACTCCACCACCTCCTTGGGCAGCCCATTCCACTGAGAGATCACCCTCTCTGTGAAAAAGTTCCTTCTAATGTCCAGTCTAAATCTGCCCTTTGTGGTGTGTCTATTTGATTTTCACTACAACATCAGGAAGGAACAAAGGGTTTGAAATACGGCAGTGCAGAAGATGATGTTGGAGCAAAATCAAGAACTGACAGACAGTATTTTATAATTTGTTAAAAGCAGATCTGAGTCTTGGAAAAACTATGAACATGTATAAAAGTCTGCATTCATTACTTTTTTCCCCTGTCTAAAATGAAGAATTATTGGCTATTTTGCATAGAAACATATTTAGTCTTGCTCAGTAGACTGAACATTAAGTTGAACTTTGATGATTGCTACTTTACACGGAGTGGCACTTCTCTGCTGCTCTGGTTTCTCAAGAAAATTTTCTGAATCAGTTAGTGAGGGAGAAAGAACAATGTCTTTATTTTGTAAATTACATTACTAGTAAATTACTAGATTGTAATTTACAATGTTTCTGTTACCATAAAAAGTGCATTTTAGGGTATTAGAAACAAACAGTTTGAGCATTTGCCAAGTGTACCTAGAGCAGTCAATTTTGAGTACAACTCTTTTCTTCCAAAGAACAAAAATCTAAGTGAGTGAGACAGATGGAAGAACTGAGAGGAATTATCAAGCTTTACCATTAAAAAAAAAAAAATCTACTTAATTTTCTTAATGAATATTGGGTTTGATTGAATGGTAAGCACTAAGGATGCACTTAGCATGAGAGCTCCAAAGTTAGGTTTATTTTTATAGTAGCTTTGCAGTTCTCTCATCTTTCCTACTGAACTTTCTTATGTATTCCTGACTAGAAAAAGAATCTTACTCCAGACAAGTTCTACTAAAAAGTTTTACCTTTCTGGGTTTATGAAAAAGTAAAAAATAAAATGCTGTCATTAAAACTAGAAAGCATAATTGGTTCCACGCCTGTAAAAAAATAAGAGAATTCATGTTATTTTCAGTGCAGGCAGAAGTCCAAACTGTAGACACAAAGTAAAAGCTGATGGGGTTTGCAGATTGAAAATCAGCTTTTCAGTAAATTACTGTGTTTGTTCAGATCTCTTTGATGTTTGTTCACAGAATGCATCTATAGACTATTTCTTGACAGTGTTCAAAAATGGCAGTACTAGGCATGCAGCTTGTTGTTAATCAAATGCAAAATCAAGGATGAAATAGGTGTCAGTTATCTGAGATAGACATCAAAGAAGAAAACTATAAAAGAGGGAAAAGAACTTAAGCTCTGCATCACATTTGAGAAGCTAAGGCAGATCTTCTTATATCTTTTATAACCTTGAAACAATAGAGCTTCCTGCATCAGCACCTCTATGATGCTGAATTCCATGTATATTTGAGGTAAGTGTCTAAAAGTGCAGGTAGGGAATACACTCAAGGTCTCTTAACACATCTTGTTATATGGATATGTGGATGGCAAGGAATAAGGGAGTTGGAACTCAGCAGCTATGAATCATAGAATGATAGAATCATTAAGGCTGAAAAAGACCTCTGAGATCATCAAGTCCAACCTTAAACCGAACACCACCATGCCCACTAGATGATACCATGAAGTGCCACGTCTTCTTATCTTTCGAATACTTCCAGGGAGGGCAATTCCACCACATCCCTGGGGAGCTTGTTACAATACTTTACAATCATGTCAGTGAAGACATTTTTCCAAATATCCAATAACCTACCTTGAGGCCACTTGAGGCCATATCCCCTTGCTCTAGGGTTGGCTGCTTGGGAGAAGAGACCAAAACCCACCTCATCATAACCCCTTCACAGGTAGTTCTAGAGGGTGATAAAGTCTCCCTTCAGACTTCTTTCACCCAGGTTAAAAATCCATTTCCCTCAGCTGCTCTTCATAGGATTTGTGCTCCAGAAACTGCTACAGTAGTGAGGGGCCCAGAACTGAACTCTGAATTCAAAGTATGGCCCCACCAGCAATGCATAATGGGACGATCATTGCCCTCATCCTTATGGCCACACTGTTCCTGACAAAGGCCAGGATACCATTAGCCTTCTCGGCCACCTGGGCACAGTGCTGGCTCGTGTTCACTGTCAAGCAGCACCCTCAGATCATTTTACAATGGGTAGCTTTCCAGTCACTCTTCTCCCAGGCTGTAGCACTATCTATGCAGGACCTGGCACTTGGCCTTGTTGAACCTCATACTTTGGCCTCAGCCATTGATACAGCATGTCCAGATCCCTCTGCAGACTTGGTGTCATCTGCAAACTGACTGAAGCTTCACTCAACCCCCTCACCCAAACCATCAATAAATATATTAAGGCATTAGTTGTCAATTTCTTCAGGAGTTGTGTCAAACATTTTTCTAAAGCCTAGATAGACAATATCCACAGCCTTTTCTTTATCCACTAGGCAGGTCACCCAGTGATTAAAAGGTTTGTCAAGCAGGACTTGCCTTCCATGAACCCATGGTGTCTGGTCCCAAATCCCTGGTTAGTATGCGACAGGAAATAACAGCCAGTCTAAGGAGCTGGCCCCTTCCAATCCCTGCTTCATTGCTGTAACAGAGAATGCATTAAGAGATTAGATGGAAAAAACCTGTCTTTCTATGTACCTTTTTTTTCCAGGCCATTAAAAGAAACAGTAAGTTAACTTCACTAATATATATTGCCTAGTTCTTTATTATTTAAGGTAGCTAATAACTACCATTTTCACACTGAATAGATGCTGAGCAGAATCATATTACATATAGAAATAGCAAGATCTCAAATATGGACATGAAATTTCTTGTGAGAAATCCATACTTCCTGCTGT
>WEKX01002394.1:57188-137880 GCA_013390025.1 Pitta sordida | reverse complement strand
AAACACAGCTGTGATAGGACAGATAGAATTTCCTATCCCAGAGTTCTGAGAGCTTTGCAAGACTTGGTTATCCATGTTGTGCCAGGCTGATCTGGCTGGAGAACAGTTGTTTTCCAGTTGCCTGGAAAACAAACAAACAAACAAAATCTCTGGCTTATTCTTACCCTGCTTTTGTTCTTCCGAGTGACATATCCCTTGTAATCAATTTGGTCACGCTTTTCCTNCCAATCCTGGGCCTGCACAGGACCACCCTCAAGAGTCACACCATGTGCCTGAGAGTATCGTCCAAACACTCCTTGAACTCTGAGCCTTAGTCTGCTTCTGTGGGACATCTCGTTCCCCTCATGAAGTAATGCTCACTGCGACAAGTGAGCTGCACTATGTTTCATGGTTTTCAGACATCAAGTCACGGCACNCTCCTCACGCAAGTAATGGAATCTGCAAAGATAGCGAACCCACTACATAGTCACGTACGCCACGCCCGTAGCCATGCTCCCTCCCCTAAATAAGGTCTGGAGGACGGTCTTGAGAGCAGGGCTTGTTTCAGATGTCTGGCTGTTCTCCACCGGGGCGGAGGGCAAGCAGGAAGTGGGACGGGGTCAGGGCTGCACGCCACACAAACAGCAGGGCCAGGGCTGAGCAGACTGCGGTCGTGGTAGGTTCTGTGCACGCGCCAGGTCTCAGAACTGGAAAATCAACAGCGAGTATGTGGATCCCGCAAATTACGGATCACGACTATGCAGAGGATCACTGTATATGTTTGAATTGGCAGAGATAAAAAGCAAGAAGATGCTTTCTTAGGTTGATTTGTGAGTAGATCTTGTTTGGATTAGTCGGGTTTTCTTTCTTACTTTGCAGAAAACTTGCAATAGTCTCCACCCACAAAGACTGAAACTGTATAATGAAGGTTGATAGGAAGTGCCACATCCGCACCACTGCTGCTTGTCCAGATTTTAGCAACATTTCTCGCACTCTGCCATAACAGACCGTAAGAGTCGGTGAGAAGAAGTAGTCTCAACATTGTCATCAGGGACTTGGACAATACAGGTACCCTGAAAAACTTAGGCTAAGATCTTTACAAGAGTTTGCAGCAGCCTTCCTGCCTGAGACGTAGTGGCTGCCAGGTGCTGCTCCCTGGACTGAAACTAGAATGTGGTTCCTATGGAAACCAAGGTGCAGATACCCCAGAACAATGAATGATGTGGCACCGAATGTGCCATACCCTTCCTGATAACTGTGGGGATGGAACGAAGCATGCTGTGCCTATTCTCCGGAATTGAGGAACCATACAAACTGCTGTCCCGGAAGACTGATTTCGTGAAAATACAGCTCCTGGCAAAAGGCCACTCGCCTCTAGGCCTGACCACGCCTCAGGCGCTCCTCATTGGACATATGAGGCAGAGAAAGGCAGAGATTGGCAAAAGTCCATGGGACCGAGGAGGGGCGAGGTGTAACATCTAGTATAAAAGATGGCCCCTTAGCAACAGAACTTTGAAAGCTTCTCCCACTGAAAAATCAAGATGATCTGTAGGGATGCCTTGAGGTCTGGTGGTAGCTATATACCCTTCTCTCTCTTTACCTTTCCTTTCACACTACCACACTGCCACTTCATGGGCACTGTTTGATCAAAGCTAAACTCATCTCAGAATTTTCTTTTGCACTTTGAGATCCAGCAAATGAACCATCACGCGTCCAGCCCAGTTGGGTGGACCATGACACAGACTCACAGTCAAACTGATGAAGGACAGATTAGAGAAGTGGACGATGTGGTGGACTGAAAACTGGATGAATGTCTGCTGTGGAAGGTCTGTTATTAAGTTCACAACGTGCAGCTGGAGGCAATTCACCAGTGAATTCACCAGACCCTCAAGGGTCACCACTGTTCCTACCTGATCAGTAAGTCTTTCAACACCTAATTTAGGAAGTGTTTAGAGAATCACAGAATGGCCTAGGTTGGAAAGGACTTTAAAGATCAGCTCATTCCAATTCCCCTGCCATGGGCAGGGACACCTTCCACTCTCCCAGGTTGCTCAGAGCCCCATCCAACCTGGCCTTGGACACTTCCAGGGATGGAGCAGCCACAGCTTCTCTGGGCAACCAGGGCCTCCCCACCCTCCCAGGGAAGGATTTCTTCCTAATATCCCTCCTACGCATGCCCACTGTGAGTTTGAGGCCATTCTGAGGATGTCTTCCAGTTCTATAACGCATGGCACTCAGGCTTGTATTGACCTAAATCAGAATAGCACTGAGGTTATCAGTAGCCATATCCATCAAACATACCTGTCTCCTTCTTTCCTGGCATAAAGCTGGAACCAGATGCCATAGAGCTGGTGCTTGAAATCGGCAAGGTTTGGCTTTGCTAGGTTTTTTTTAAGCAGGTATTCATGAGCTAACTGAAGGGTAGAAAACCAAGATACAGACAGACAGAGTTTACTTTTTAGTCTGATGTTTTCAGGGACAAAAAACCCCATCTGTATAACTTACCTTCATGACTTGCGTTGCTAAGATAGCATCAAGAAAACGATTGTTTTCAGCTACTTCTTGTGGGGTCACTACTTCTGCTACACCAGTTGATGTTTCATAGTTGTCTAATAAGGAAATAAAAGCTGCAGAAAAAGATAACCTTTCAGCCTGCTCATCCTGAGGATCAGGCCATATGCCTGACTGTACCATCATAAAAAAGATACCGTAGAATGTTCCTTGTTAGCCTTCAGAGAAAGCCATTTCTTTATATGTCAAATTCCATTTTCAGGTACACTTCTTTTAAAGAGAAACAGCTACTGAGCTTCCTTATGGAGCCAAGGCCTGAAGCAATAACGATTTTCTACCAAAACAAATCATATCTGACCACCACAATTACAGACACAGGCTTAGGCAATTGTGCTGTGTTGGCACAAGGATTTGTGAGCATTGTTTCAGTAGAGGGATAATGCAGCATAATCCTAGCTTAGGTAACTTGAGAAGAATTAGGGAAGGAACATACATTCAGAGATGTGCTTGAAGTACAGTCCCCAAGAGAAATACCAGAAATAGCTGTGGATCTAGTGCTGTCTGCAAGGGCACATGAATGTCAAACCCCCCACAGGTTCTTCCTGTCATGTCCACCATCAAAAAAAGAATGAGTCTTACTTGCAAAGGTTTTTATGCTCTTCAGACGTTCTTCATTTACGTAGTGGAACAGGTGTCTGGCTGCATTGTCCTGGACAGCACTGTCACCTGGCTGTGCTGGACCTGCTTTTCCCTGGGAGAAACACCAGTAATCAGCTGTGCTACTCTGCTATAAACATCATAAATGATAAAAAGAAGTAATGTAGAGCCAAGGACCCCTCTCATCTCAAATAAGTACAAAGGATATCTGGGCACCTTTGTTATCTGTGCAGCTGTAAAGAGGCTTTCCTGACAATTTTCAAGTTTTTGTTTCATTAAGGGGGTTCTCAGGGAAAGATATTGACATGGGCAAGGGGTAACTAGAGCCTTGTTGTGACAAACAGAGAAACCATGTAGAAGTTTGTGTTATGTTTAGTTTTCCCTCTCCTAAGGGATGCTCTATCATTTGGAAGTCCTGCTTTGTGCTGTTAGCAGAAATGACAAAGCACAGGCAACTTTAGCAAACAGCTTTTCCAACAGCACCACACTGCCCTTAATCCTCATGTGACTGGGCAGTTGGTCACCTGCACATCAATTGTGTAGTCCCTCCCAGGCACAAAGCGGTGAACATCCATATCCCACATGTCACTGAAAAGTTTGGAAAGTTCATGATTGAAGGCCTTCCTGCCAAGAAATACAGAGAAATGCACAAGTTAAAAAAAGACATGTGCTGTTATTTGCAAGTCACTTCTAGTGTTTTTTAAATGTCACATTAGCGTTTACTTTAATGGAGTTCTTGCTGATAAATCCTCCTGCAGTTTTCCATGGACTGAAACAAAAATGAAGGTGGTGGTATTTAATTGACAAGGATTCTTCATGCAGAGGGAAGGAGGAGGTTGTTACCAGTGTGCAACGAAACTACCAACAGAACAGGAAGTGAAGAATTCCCTCTGTGGTGCTTTTTTGGCAGCAATTATATGCACTCCCTACCCTTTTTCCTGCAAGATTTCACACTGGAGGAATGCACTCCCATGTAGTGATCTCTGATGCATATACAGACCTATCCAGGCTGCTCCTTTCCTTATTTTTAATGGAATTTTGTCCTGCATAATAGTGTACAGTTTTCAGAGATCTATCCATCCATGTATCAACAATATTTAGGAAGAAGGGTTGTTATTGTGGTGAACAATAACAAAGGTAGCTCAAAATGCAACATGTCCACACTAATAGGATCAAGACAAAGAACAGATTGGAGAGGAAAGAGAAGTGGATTCATCTTTAAATGCCTGACAGTGGAATGAATCAGTTACAAACCAGCACATGCATCGAAGCCCAGGGAAGAACCTGATAATTCTGAATTACAGAACTGAGACTGTTTCCCCCCCATTATTGGACAATCCCTTTTCTCCAGACTTGTCTGTGTAACGTTTTGGTGGAACTCACACAGTCTGAGATTAAAATCCTGAAAAGCACAAGCAATCTGTGCTTAGCACCTTGAGAGCTTGATGCCCAAAGGAATTCATGTCCCTGAGTTAAGCAGGCAGTTTACATTAAAGCACCAGAGGATGTGCTGCAGCAGCCGAGGAGCATAAAGAATACGTATGACATTCACAGAACTATTTAGAGAGGGGAAAGCAACCTCCTACAGAAAGGCAGGGCAGATAACAGCTGCCACATCTCAGTCTGCCTGCAGCCATGAATCTGAGCCATCCTGCACCTCAGGAGGGACTAAAAAAATCCACAAGATCACTTGGATTTTGAACTGGGCTTGAATTGCTGTTGATACACAAAGAATTAAAAAGAGTAAAAATTTTAATGTATGGGAACCAAAGGATATATTTATCCAAGGTATGCAAAACACTAGGGAGAGTGTGTGATGGGGTTTATTATTATATTTTGTTCCATAGATACAGTATTTTATATACACATATTTTAGAATATATTTACTATTTTGGTAAAAGTCACCTATCCAGGAGATCTGTCATCCCATCGATACCTACAATTCTCCATCTCAAATGGCAGATTTGTCCTGCGGTTATAAAGCAACATAGGGCTCTGTTAGACCTTTCCTCCTCTAGAAATGTTACAGAATATTGTATGAGCTCAATATATCTACTCAGGAAAGGGTTGCCTACAGAGTTCAATCCTTGTATTTGTTTAAGAAATATACTTCTACTAAATGTATTCCTGCATTCAGAAAACTTGTCTCCAAACTCTGGAGTCATTTAATTTTACAAAATAAAACCCTTTTCTCTCCTTTATCTCTGCTGGGTGCTACCACAATATCACCATGGACTTCTCCTCTCCCTTCTGTTGTCCCTTTAATCTCCAAGCAGAGAGCACCTGTACACACTGAAACTGAAGGTTAAAGAAAAATACGTCCTTGCCAAAGCAAAAAAACTTGTCTAGCAACTTACACAGTCATCTCATAAAAACTCTTCTGGACAGTAGTATGTATTTCTTTTAAAAAAGGGCTATAAACTTTGCTTACACATACGAGGTGAGACAACTTCAATGAGAAGGTTTCCAACACCTTCAAACAAATCCGTGACACACCAGCATTTAGGGAAGGTTGTCCCGGAGTATTGCATGTTTGTTCTCTGATTTTCAATACAATTGCATGTGTATTGCTCAACCCAGAGATTTTTATCACCAATTCTCAACCCCCTCCCTATGGTGAAAGCTCTCAGTTGTTACAGTTGTGCTTTCACATAGAATAAATTATTTCTTTGCAAGAAATCAGGCCAAATTGGATTTCATCCAGTTGTAGCCTTGCTTGGATGTGCTTATGTGAGCAAAGCACCACCCCAATCACAGGAACACTGAGTCTGCACTTGTAAGAGCTGTGACAACTTCAGGGGAGGCTCTTTGCAATAGTAACTTGGTGCACCAGCAGTGCGGCTAAAGCAGAAGAATCTATCATCTCCATTTTATTAGAGCTTTCAAGTGAAACATTCATGGTGTGTGGTGTTCCTGATTTTCCTAGTGATTTTCATGAATGAAACCTCGATTCTACCCAAAACAGCATTCTAAAAGGAAGATTTTATTGCTATAAATCAGAATTTACTCAAGACATAAAGAGAATTAAAGGTCAGTGGCGAATAATGTGAGCAAGTCAACAGTGTCAAAGCAAGAAAAACATGTATTGCAGATGGGTCACATGAAACCCTGAACAAACCAATCAGTTTAACATTTTTTCCAAAATAAATTTACCTTCAGAGAACCTTTGAACAACATGCAATTTTGAAGAGGCTTTAATCTTTACATAGAGAAGAAAAACATTTGGAACACCTGATGAGCAGCCATGTACAAGAAGTTTCTAATATTAAAAGTTGGTTCAACTGTTGTGAACTACCTGCATCAGTTTGTATGGTTAATAGAAGGCAGAAGCAATTCCCTTCATCTTCCTCTTATGTCAGTGTGTATATATTTTCTTTCCATTCAGTGACTTTTTTTTTTCCTTTTAAAGCTGGCATTTGAAATACCAAAGGATGGATAAGCTGATTTTGTAGGGGAAAAGGAAAAGACATTGCCAAGGGACAAACATAAGAGTTACTCAGCAAACAGTCTGTCAGGGTCCTGGGCAGGCAGGTGATGTTTTAAGAACTGATTCTATGTTATCAGTTATGTTTAAGCAAAATCTGATTTTAGCATGGTCTTTATTTTAAGCTAAACTCAGTAGCCTCACCAGGTTTTTACACCGTGGTGAGTTAGTAAAACAGAATAATGTAATTTCCACTCTTTACATGTCACACATACAAATCTATCCCATCCTCACCACCCTTCATGTTAGAGAAGAATTAGAATTAATTTCTCTTACCTATTTGCCATGCCAGGGAGAAGGTTTTTTCTCTTAGCAAATGCTCTGAGCAGGGACAAGGCAAGCTCAGAAATCCCTCTGGTAGTCCAAGGCACGGAGTTTTCCTCCTTTTATACTCCTCTTGCCCACTGGGGACTCTCGCTCTCTCTGTGCAGTGCAAGAAGGGGAGGGAGAAGCAGGAGGTGCCCAAAACCCCACAAGAAGCTGTGGAGAGTCAGGACAAGCAGCACAACTCACACCTCTCAGCACAGGAACACAGACCAGGAAGTCAGAGCCACCTGCACCAGGCTCCTGCTTTTCCCCACCTCCTCCAACAGTCTATCCGGCCGGGAATACCGGAGGCGACAGCAGGGACATGTGTGGCCAGCACCGCCTTCTCCCACCTGGATTTTCAGGGAGAATCCCGAGATCCATGCAGGAACTTCAGGCATGAGTCACAGCACTGCGCCTTAGAGCTATGCTGGGTTATTTGCTAAGTAGATTTTAGATCTCTGCATGGATTTTGGGCCCAGAAATAAGCACTCGAAAGCCTTGAGATGGACTGGACATTCCAACCGTATAACCTCCATATACGGTTATTATTTGACAATAGAAGGGAAGATGATAATAAATCTGAGATTTTAAAAAAAAATACAAGTGGGGAAGAAAAAACATATGCTGCTTTATTCTTCTCTGATCTTGTGAATATTAGGAGGCACGATAACATTATAAATGCTTTAGAAAGGCAGCACTTTGCATGCACCACTTGGAGCAAATGGCAGGTGCTGGTAAAGGCAGGTGCTGGTAAAGGCAGGTGCGCACTCCAGTGTCTGTCCTGGGAAACTGGCATTCATTGTGTGGCTAAATTAACCACTGAGTGGTTTAAAGCTTACTTCTGTTTGTTTGGTAATTCTAGTATTTTCTTCTCCCTAATAATTAACTCCTGAAAAGCATAGCTTTAGGTCTCAACTGTGTGTTTGTAAATACAGAAGCCAAAATGGTTTGGTGTTAGGCTACCAGTTAGACAAACGGTTCTGAACCTCTGGTCCATGTACCCCTTTAAAGAATCATATTAGAGCCAAAAAAAGCCCCTGGAAATGAAGACACCTGATGTAGAATTACACAGGGAACAAGACTTAAAACACTTGAAAGTGAAACTTCCTTCTGACACTGATATCTCAAACTTGAATAACCTTAGTTTAGCAGAAATTTACCAGTTTTCACTAGTTTGAAGTTCTGGGTAAACAAAGCAAGTGACAGAAAATCCGACGTCCTGGATTTATCAACTGCCTCAGTTTATGCAGGAACTCTTTTTCTAGGTTTTCATTTAAAATACAAAAGCCAGTGGGCATATTCTGTCTGTAAGAAAGTTGTGACTGTCATTAGCAGAAAGAGCCCAGATGGGAACCCAAGGAATTTTTATTTACAAGCAGTACCATCACTGGAGTCAGTGGTTTAAGCTAATCTTTGATAAAATGACAGGTCAGACCAGTAGCACTTAAGTAGTACTTAAATCTGGGTTTTTCCAAAGGAATGGGGGAATAAACTTGTGGAAGATATTCTGCCTGATAAAAGTGCGTACCACTCCAAGCATCAGATGCTGACCTTTGCCAATTTCAGGAAGCGAGGATATCCTGGGAATAAAACTGCAAGTGGAAATATGTTCATTAAAGAGCTTTGAATTGTTTCACATTTAGCACAGACACAAAGATGCCTTTGCTTATTTAGTCACTAATTTGTCCACGCTGTTGTAAACCAAAATTTTAGGCAGCCTGGCTGAAACATCCTATCTTGTTGCACAACTCAGGTCTCGTGGCTTTTGGATAACCATTGCCATTAATGAATCATTAAGGCTGGGAAAATTTGGATTGTCCAGCCTGGAGAAGAGAAGGCTTTGGAGTGACCTAATTGTGACCTTGCAGTACTGAAAGGGAGCCCACAGAGAAGATGGAGTGAGACTATTGACAAGGGTCTGGAGTGACAGGACAAGGGGGAATGGCTTCACACCAACAGAGCGTAAGTTTAGATTGGATATTAGGAAGAAGTGCTTCCCTGGGAGGGTGGTGAGGCCTTGGCACAGGTTTCCCAGGGAAGCTGTGGCTGCCCCATCCCTGGAAGTGTCCAAGACCAGGCTGGATGGGGCTTGGAACAACCCAGGCCGTTTGTAAGGAGTTAAGAGCACAGCTGCCTGTCTCAAACACCGATAGGTCCACAGAAGGAATTTGCCATAAGATAAGCAAGAACTTGGGGTAAGACTTGGGGTAAGTGCAGAAGAGAGGAATTTGCAGCAGGAAGCCTCTAATTCCAGGGACAGATCTCATCAGCACGTGCTGGTTAATGTCCACGCTGGACAAAAATTCCCACTGTGGCAAACTGTGTTAAAAAAAGCCCAGTTGGGCAAAAGGCAACTCCAGGAGGGACGATGCAGTGAGTTAAGGGGTGCGGGGACACAAAGGGGGACTCGGGGAGCCCCGCAGCATCCGCGCGGCAGCTCGGCGCTGATTGGCGAGTCGCGGTGTGACGTCACGGGGCGGGGATGCGCGGTGTGACGTCACGGGGTGGGGATGCGCGGTGTGACGTCACGGGGCGGGGATGCGCGGTGTGACGTCACGGGGCGGAGCGGGACGGGGCGGAACCCTCGGGGGCAGCGATGGGGGCGCAGCTCAGCGTGGTGAGTGAGTGCCGGGGAGGGAATGGGAATGGGGACGGGAACGGGGACGGGGATAGCGGCGCGGAACGCGCCCTGTGCTCCCCCGGCGGCGGGGTGCGGGATGTCGGAGGGTCCCTCCTGCACAGCCCCTGCTCCTCCCGCTGGGCCCCGAGGCCGGGCGGTGTCCCAGGGTGTCCCTGCTGCTTCCTGCGGTGGTGCTGGTGTTGTTTGGGGTGTTGTTGGGGGGCTTTTTGGCTCCCCGAATACCTGTTGTTGTTGCTGTTGTTGCGGTTTGGGCTGTTTCCCTCGGTCGCCATCAGTGACAGAAGGTTTAGTTTGGGATATTAGGAAGAAATTCTTCCCTGCGAGGGTGGTGAGGCCCTGGCACAGGTTTCCCAGAGGAGCTGTGGCTGCCCCATCCCTGGAAGTGTCCAAGGCCAGGTTGGATGGGGCTCTGAGCACCCTGGGATAGTGGAAGGTGTCCCTGCCCATGGTTGGCATGAGACGATCTTTAAGGTCCCTTCCAACCCAAAGCATTCCATGGTCATTCCTGCTGAACACTGGGAGTGCAGTGTTACCCTCTGATCCCGTTTCTTCCCTCTGGTTCCCCTGCTCAGGCATTCCTGGGTTTGGGAGAGGAGCAGGATGGAGCTGGGTGCAACACGTACCCCTTGCTCGGGGGGCACGGAACAGGTGCCAAAGCTGCGCGAGTGAAGAAATCCCTTTATTTTCGCCTGTGAGAAAAAGGTTTGGCTAAGATGACTTTAAATAGAAGGATTGAATGGGGGAGCGTGGCAAGGGGGGTTGGAGCTGAGGGCAGAAGGTTTTTCACTCCGGGGCAGGGTTTGGTTTGTGTGTTTTTGGGGCAGGTCAGTGGTGGAGTTGCCCAGCTTTGGGGTTGTGTGTTCAACACTCCCCACGCCCCAGCAGCCGGCACTCTCCATGCTGTGCCTTTGCTCCTCGTTATCACACAGAGCTCTTGTTCCCGTTTATAAACATTCCTGCTCGGTTACTAATTCTGTGTTCTCTTTTAGCAAAGATTTGTTGTGCAGCTGGAAACGATGAGTCACTGGGTCCCAGGCCTTTTGGTCAGTCACTCTCAGCTGCTGTAGATTTGGTGCGGCTTCCAGAGATGCAGTGCAATTACCCCTGTTAATGTAGGCCACTTTTAGCCCAGGGAACGTTTTTCTTAGCGAGCATAAAGTTCTTGTAATCGTTCAGCCTTCTGTTCTTCCCCTTTTTTTCTGCCCACCTGCTGACAGCTTCTGAGTGAGGAACTGAAACCATCCGCATCAGTGGGTGTGCTGTTTCTTTCCAGGCCAAATCCCATGAAGCTTTTGCACTAATTGACCACGAATAACAAATTGCCTTCCACGAGGCTAACGCCGTGTTGAAATAATTTGTCAGAAATCAAACTTGCATTCTGTTCCAATAGGCTCACTGCTTCAGAAAGTGATGATGATGCACATTTGGGGAAAGAGTGTGTTCATCTCATTTATTGAACAGCTGTGGTAGTTTTCTCTTGACAAAGGGTGACCCAAAAACTATTTGCAAAGGTGGGAGGAAACAATTATGTCTGCACACGGGTGGAGAAACCAGCTTGCAGAGATGATATAGTTAGAACTCCACACCTGATCGTGTTTCTGCCATTAGTGTTGGAGCTGGGACTAAGTTTTCGAGTTCCCATTTTCAACTGCAGTTTTGTCGGACAACAGCAGCGTTGGTTTTTGTTTGTTTGGGGTTGGTTTTGGGGTCCATTTTAGGTAGGCACATTTGTAAAGGAACCTATTTTGACATACATCTATTAATGTTTTATTTGAAATACCACGTGCCTCAGAGTCAGCTTGCTGTTGCCACCAGGTCTCATTCACCTTTTAAATTCTCATTGGAGAGTTTATTTGCTGCTCTGTCATTTTATTAAACAACTCCCCTCCCACTTCTTTGTGGCTCAGTAACAAAAGTTCTTCATGGAGCTGCACTAATGTGGTGGATCTGTGAGAGTTAGGGAATAACATTCCTATAAATTTTAGCTTCTTTAGAAACAACCAGTATGGCTATTGAATTTTTTTTCAAATAAAAGTGAAAAATGCAGCGTCTGTGAATTGCATGGTGTGCCCTCAAGCTCTACACAATGTTGGTACATTTTAAACCCCTACAGCAGTATTTTGAGAAGAGGGAAATTATTCTGTCCCTGACATGCCACAGTTTTGGCAATACATAATAATGTAGGGTGGGTTTTTTTATAGCCTCCTGACCTCTGCCACACTTGCAGAAATAGCATTCTAGAATACTGGTCAGGTTCCTTTAAAATAAAATGAAAGTGAAAGCTAACCAGGCAAGACTTTGAGTTTGCTGCCTTTTTTTTTTTTTTTTTCTGTAGTCATGCTTTTCCCGTCTCCTCTGTTAAAGTGTTAAATAACACATTACACAGTTGGAGAGGATTTTTGTAAGTTGTTCCATTTATTCTCCTGCCCTAAGTTAGGACCAAGTCTACCCATGCAGGGGGGATGTGGGAATGTGACCCAGCTATTCCCAATCCCATCACAGGGGATCAGCCAACTCAGGAAGGCTCATCTCCATGGACAGAGGAGCATGGAGACACTGCCAGGAGCACAAAATACCCCCTGAGAGACAGGAGGCCTGTCAGGGGGACCTGTTGTCCCAGGGGCCCTGGACAATTCCCAGTAGAGGCTGTGGAGATGATTTGGGGACTGGAGCATCTCTCTTACGAGGAAAGGCTGAGGGAGATGACAGAGCTCAAGGAATGTTTGGGCAACACTCTCAGGCACGTGGTGGGATTCCTGGGGTGTCCTGTGCAGGGCCAGGAGTTGGACTTTGATGATCCCTCTGTGTGTCCCTTTCAGCTCAGGATATTCTGTGATTCCGGGTGTGTTTGAACGTGTGTTGTGTCTGTGGATTCAACCTTGCTGATCTCTGGACCTGGGGATATGGAGCTGTGACAGCCTCACTTGTGTCCAGCTGCCAGGTTTGGACTCCCTGTGCTGGTGGGGAAGTGCCTCAGCACAGGAGTAATTCCATAAAGCAAATTCGTGTGTTACATGTGCTGATTTATTTTTTTTTGTTTTGCTTTTTAAAAAATAATACTTTCTGCTCATATTAGTACAAAGAAGCACCTGGTTTTTTGGTGGTTTGTCATGGCACCATATACCTTCTCAGCAAAATGACAAAAATGACTTTTCTCTTGTGTTGCACATGTGTCTAACACTCTTTCTGTGCTGCTGCAGTTGCGTCAGGTTGTGACATACCCAATATGGCTCATCTACAGCACCATCATGAGGATTTTCAGGGATCCCCGTCCTGCAATCACCCTGAAGGATCCTGAGGTGAAATATGCACTGAGGCTGATTGATAAGGAGGTGAGTGCCTGTCGAGTGCTGAGAGTGAGCTCTCCATGGGCATTGGGAAATGCTTGGAGCTTCTGAAATCTCTGGGTAATGTTGCCACGGGGTGAATACAACTATGTCGACACTGATTCCTGTTCCTGGATTGATGCACTTTAATATGTTGCAGGAAGAAAGGTGTTTAAACCATGTAGTCCTGACAGCACCCTGCTGAAAGTAAAGCCATGCTCTGCCTCCTGGTACAGAATGAAATCCCTGCCCCATCCAGGATTTGAGGGCAAAGTCATGGCTCTTTCACAGGTGGAAATTGCCCTCAGAAGTTGGTAACTCAGCTTGTGGGAAAGGACCAAAGCCACCAAAGATGAAAAGGCCATACCCCCCCTTGGATAAACCCACCATAAAACCATGAGGTAGAAACCTTGAGGTTTTGGCTTTAAAGTCACACCTGAGGATATTTTTGGTGTTCTTTTTAAGTCAATGGACTGGTCAGAAGTTGATCAGAAGACTTTTGATGAAAAGAACATTGGACTAGAACAGAGCTTTGTTTGAGGTATAGAGAGTGCACTGATAGCTTGGCTTTCGCTTGTTCTGTCAAGGAAAACATCCCTGTCATTCCCAATCCTGGTTTCGTGGGAACTGAAAACTTCCCTGTGGCTTGGGCTGGGCTGCATTGCTGAATTTATTTCCCATGTGTACTTAGGGAGTTATTTCCCATGTGTACTGCAACCACTCTGTTATTATGTGCTCCCCACCTTCTCATGAGAGAGGGAGCACGTGGCTGCAGGTAGAGTCTGACCTGCAGGAGGGGAGGGAAGCTGGGGCACTGCACAGGCTTCTGAAAATCCAACTGCTCAGGTGTTTCTGCTGTGCCAGTTTGGAACAGAAGGGAATCCACAGGTCACTGGATTCTTTTGGCTAAATACTGATTTTTTTTCCCCACTCTGTTGTTATTTTTGTATGCTTTTTATTAGTATTGGGAGGGAGGAAAAGATCATATATAACTAGGTCAAAGGACATGGAGCTGTTGGAGCAAGTCCAGAGGAGGCCACCAAGTTGATTACAAGGATGGAGCAGCTCTGCTGTGAGGAAAGGCTGAGAGGACTGGGATTGTTCAGCCTGGAGAAGAGAAGCTTTGGGGTGACCTAATTGTGGCCTTGCAGTCCCTGAAGGGAGCCCACAGGAAAGATGGAGAGAGACTATTGACAAGGGCCTGGAGTGACAGGACAAGGGGGAATGGCTTCTCACTAACAGATAATAGGTTTATGTTGGATATTAGGAAGAAATGCTTCCCTGTGAGGGTGATGAGGTCCTGGCACAGGTTTCCCAGAGAAGCTGTGGCTGCCCCATCCCTGGAAGCGTCCAAGGTCAGGTTGGATGGGGCTCTGAGCAACCTGGGATAGTGGAAGGTGTCCCTGCCCATGGCAGGGGGTTGGAACAAGATGATCTTTACTGTCCCTTCCAACCCAGACCATTCCGTGGTCCAAATTGAGTATCCCACACCTCCTGGCTTTTGAATGGAGAAGCAGGGGTCCCAAGGCTGCTTCCTAGTCTATAGCACAGGAAAAACATGTCATAATATAATTAGGTGTGCTCAGTTAGTGTGTGCCTTAAAAGGGACATCTTCAGTTTGGTTGGTTTTCTAATGATTAGCATAATTCATTTGTTGCCTTTCAGTGGCTCCAGCAAAAACTGCTCTTCAGCTTTGCATTTGCAAGGGTGGAAGAACTCCTGAGCATCTGCAACCTGGGATGGGAATGCATGGCCAAATGCCTCGACTTTAATTGAGGAGATGATTAAATGGGAATTCAGAACCTTGTTCTTTCTGTGTGCTATTAAAAGCAGCGTGACAAAAATACAGGAATATTGGCAAAACCCAGGTTTGAAGTAATCATCAGCAAGTTTGCAGATGATACTAAGCTGGGGGCAAATGTTGAACTGCCGGAGNCTCCAGCAAAAACTGCTCTTCAGCTTTGCATTTGCAAGGGTGGAACGGAACAACTCCTGAGCATCTGCAACCTGGGACAGGAATGCATGGCCAAATGCCTCGACTTTAATTGAGGAGATGATTAAATGGGAATTCAGAACCTTGTTCTTTCTATGTGCTATTAAAGGCAGCATGACAAAAATACAGGAATATTGGCAAAACCCAGGTTTGAAGTAGTGAAGCTGGTGCTGAAATTTCCATGCAGACAGCAGCAGTCAGTGTGGGAGCAGCAGTGTTAAAGTCTGGAATTTCTAGAGGAATTTTCAATGGCAGTTACTGCTCCTGAATAGATGTAAGTACAGAGAAGCCCTTTTTTGACTGCTTCTTCCTTCAGGATTTACCGTAAAAAAAAAAAGAGTTACTGTGAAGAAAATTTCATCAGTGTGACCAGAATAAGGGACAATGAGACCAGCTGTGATGAGGAAGGAATCTGTCTCCATTGGTTACTTTAAAAACAAACAAACAAAAGAAGGGTTACAATATTTTATGGAATGTTTATGAAATTTCCTCCAGAAAGGATATTACATCCCATAGGGCTTTAAAAAAAAAGGAAGTCACTGGATGAGGCATTAAGCTGAGTGCTGCTTCTTTCTGTCTTTTTTTTTTGCTGTGTTTTTCATTATTATGAATAGGAACTGATTTTTCACATATAAAACTTACACAGTATAGGTAATAACATTTTACTTATTACCAAAATTTTATTCAAGGTATGATTTTCCTAGTAAAATTACCCCAGCTGGACTGCATATATTGTCATAATTTTATAATGTATCTTCATCTCTAAATAGAGTGCTTTTTCCAATTTTATTTACAGATTAGTTCCGTTTTTACAGGGAAAATATTTTTAAGGCTCTTAGCATGGCAAAAAGAACCAGGTTGCTACTTCCTACTCTTGATGGCCACTAATGTCTTCTGAAATCATCTTCTGCATTGAAACAATTTTGAGAGATCAAAATCAAAATATTTTGGCTTTGAACTCCCACATATCTAAACTTTAAATGAGGTTTGAAGAATCAGTTGATTTTTATCATGTGGCCTTCTCACAGAAGGCAGTGTAAATGTTCATATTTATGTTTAGAAATATATTTCAAAGTATTTAGAAAGTTATCATTTCTCTGCATGTAAGTACCACTAAGTTTTGGTATTCGCATTTTAAATACACTGTTTGCATTTGTGTGCTTTATTTATGTTTTTAGTTCTGTATTACTTCTAAAATATTTTGAGATAAGTTTTCAGGGAGATGAATGAAAAGTTGACCTCTGCAGGACTTCCACGTTCAGAATTCATACTCGCATTGTGCAAAAACTTCAGTTAGGATGCTGCTCTGTCCCAAATATTTAATCCTGCAGGAAGCCAGATTGGAGTGTTGGTTTTACAAGTGAAATGACAGACGTGAAATCCCAACAACGCACCTTATTGTCCTTTCAACTTTCCTCTTCCAGGAAGTCAGTCATGACACAAGGAGATTTCGATTTGCTCTCCCTTCCATGGAGCATATCCTGGGTCTCCCTCTAGGTATGTTCCTTAGGAGGAGTCCAAGTGTTGTTAATTATACTTGAGGTGATTTTATGTGGGGTTTTTTTCCTGTGTTTTAACGGTTGAATTTCCACTACTGTCCCCGTGGCTTGGGCTGGTATTTAGAGTTTTTCAGGGTTATCCTCATGGTTTGTGTAATGTGCAGGGTCTGAAATCCAGGGGGTGAACATCCAGCTTGTGTTGTTTGGGTTTTTTTTTCCTTTTTGTAGCAACAAACGTTGGTTTTTACTTTTGTTTTTCCAGTCTCAGCTTTGCAGAGTTACTCCTGCGGTGCTGGATCCCTTTCCATCCATCCCCTGAGGCACCACTCTGACTGAGCCACTTCCCCTTTAACACACGAGGTTTAGCAGATGATCTGCTCCCTTCTGAATCTGCAGCCAGTCTCTCATGGAGCTTCTTACTCACCATGGGGCAGCTGTTTCCACAGACCCTGCCTCCCCGAACAGCTCAGTGCCATTGTTTCCTACTCCTTGTATAAACAGCATTTAATTGTGAGTTTTGTTCAGGAGCAACTCCTGCTTTAACAAGCTGTTGCGAAGATCCGTGGCTCAGGTGCTTTGTGGTTTGTCAGCACCTTCCCAGCATTACAGCCTCATGGGGTGAAGTTCCCTCTCCTTTGGGGTGTTATTAATCCCTTGATCCTCTTAAGTAGCCAAGAAGTCGAAGCTCCTTTCCCTCCCTTGCCCCTAGTGAACATTTAGGAGTGATTTGCTGGGAAGCAGAGGGAGCTGGAAGCTGGTGAGGCCGGAAAAGCAGCTGGAAGCAGCAAAGCTGCAGCCCTGGGACAGATACCAGCGTGTGCTTTGCGTGGTTAGTCCAACACCAGCATTTGGCTTTTCCCACCAGCTGGAGAGTTGCAAGGAAAAAACAATGAACAATCCATTACAATGGAGAGAGGGGTTGTGTGTGGCCCCACGCAGAGGCTGCCAACTTCTGTTCTATTGTGGCAGGGAAAAGCTCTACCCAGTAAGAGCACAAGGCATGTTTTGTCTATGGGAGTAGCCCCTTCTCTGGTTTTGTACCAGTTTTTGTGAGGTGTGCCCCAAGGGCAGGGTAGGCTCTGATCCTGGAGGAGGAACAGGATGCTCCGTTCACGTCTTCCCTGTGCTGCCAGGTGTGGGTGGGCTTTGTTGAGAGGGTTATGGGAATCACCTCTCCATTATCTCTGTGTACAGCTTCAAGTTGAGTTATGGTTGCTCCTTTCCCAGTTCACCAGGGAGCACATCTTCATCCACCCACTGCTTTCCCTGCACTTTTTAATCCTTCTGAAATAAGGAATTAACCTGGCCTGAGAGGTCAGCTGCTTCTGAAGCTAATACAATATGGTCATTACTCCCAGTTACTCTTCACTTGGGTCTCTTCAGAATGTTGAAATTTTATAGGAAAAACTTTTATAGAAGTTAATTTTCTTTTTTTTTTCAGGAATAAAATGTAGAAATTGAGAAAAGAAACTATTGCAGAGAGTTCAAAGAATTATACCCTCAGCCCCTTGGTGTGACTCTTTGTGCCTAGGCAGCATTAGTAAAGGCAGCTCAGAGACCTAGATGACCTGAGGGATCTGTGGTCCAAATAAACTGAGTTTTAACTAAATTTTATAATTAACATGGTAATAAAATGGTCTGAGCAGAACTGGACAGTTTTCCCCTCCTGTGTCATTTTTACTGGTCTGTACAGGAGAGACCAATCACATCTTTTGCTCCATTATCTTTAGGGCTTTGATAAATGTAAATGCATGAAGCTGTCAGTAGAGATGTGATTCACACATAAAATTAGCAGTGGAGCTGTCTGCTCTTCCAGGTGTCACAGTGTCAGGAAAATAACAGAGGAAAAAGTGATGCCCCAACATAAGGTAGGAAGAGCCCCAAAAATTAGGAGTTGTGTTTGCAGTCCATGTCAGCTCAGGACATGCACAGGAAAAAAAAATCTTTCGAAAGAAAATGATTTTTTTCGTCCTTCCCTGCATGCAGGACAGCACATCTACCTGTCTGCACGGATCAATGGAGCTCTGGTGGTTAGACCTTACACTCCAGTTTCCAGTGATGATGACAAGGGTTTTGTGGATCTCGTTGTCAAGGTGAGAACGTCACACTCTCTTGCCAGGCTGGGCAACTTCTGAGCCCACCTTTCCAGTGCTGGTACTACCTAGCTAGGCTACCTGCCATTTAAAGCTGACAGGAATTTAAAATAGGAATAGCTGCACCAGACTTCCTCGTAGAATTTTACTTTCTGAAAATGCTGTTTGGGATTTTTTCTTTATTTTTTTTACCCCCTTTTGAACTTGGGTGTAAATCATGTTGATTATTATTGATATACAATGGAGAACTACCCAGTCTGTGTCCAAACACTGAGGCAAGAGTGGCATTTTTGGCTTTTTTTTGGTCACTCTTTATGGAGAGTATTTCTTTATGGGGCACTTGTGTTCTTTGCATGAGGAGTGTGTGTACCTGAGTATTTGAATGGCACATGCTCATCTTTAAGCTATGAGATTTAATTCCTTTGCTGTTGTTTTTAACAGGTCTATTTGAAAGGTGTCCACCCGAAGTTTCCTGATGGGGGGAAGATGTCTCAGTACTTGGACAGCCTGAAAATAGGAGATACTATTGATTTCAGAGGACCAAGTGGCCTACTTGTCTACAAAGGAAAAGGTTTGAAAGTTACAATTTATCCAGAGTGAACAGCACAGGGAAAATGTCTTATTAATGTAGAAGTGCTTGCTAATGATCCTGTTCTCAACAAGGGAGTTTTCTCCCTATGGACATAGTTTATTTACTGATCAAAGCACTTGGTATTTGCACTGTCCAGTGCTAATTTCCCAAGAGAAAATGAACTTTGAGTACTTTTCTGTTGATATAAAATATCTCTTTGGCACACTGCAGCCACAAAATGTGTCACAAAAAACTTGAGGCAGCTTTGTGAGCAGCAGAACTCATGACACATGGTTTTCCAGAGCTTTGTATGTAGTATTCATGTTATTCTGGATGAAGAGAGGAATAAAACAAATACAGCATTCTGGAGAGTTTCAAACTCTGACTGAAACTGGCAAATGAGCTCCAAAAGAGAAAAATACAAAAAAAAACCCCACCCTGCATATTTCAGATTTTCCCTTAAAATAAACTGCACAGGGTAAATAAAATCTCTGGGCAGATTAATTCCCTTGTGTAGAACTGATTCCAGAATCTGGGCTTCTGAATATCACTGGGAGTGTGGGATGTGTGAGCAAACAGAAACACAGGTAGTGATGTCATAAGTAAGTAAAAACCCATCAGTGGCTGATGTTCTTATCCTTTGTTTTATGATCTCTAATCATCCTTCAGGATTTAATTCATTTTATCCTCCCCTTTTCTGTTTCCTGGGAGGGAAGTGTGACAGGGCTGAAACAAACGGCTGAATGTGCTGGAAAGGGATAATAGGTGGTGCTTCCTCCTTCCCTCAGTGTTTTCCATCTCTTTCCCTCTTCAGGCAAGTTTGACATTCGGCCAGAAAAGAAAGCTGAGCCTGTTACTAAGACAGTGAAATACGTGGGGATGATTGCAGGAGGGACTGGTAGGTATCTATGAGGACTCCCCCTTGCTCTCTGACAGCTGGTGGATGTATCAGTTCACATTTTCTCTCATTTTCTCCCTTCTTTTGCTCCTTCACATTCTCGCATCACTGACTTGCCCTTCTCTCCCAGGGATAACACCTATGCTACAGATCATCCGAGCAATCATCAAGGACAAAGATGACCCCACCATTTGTCAGCTGCTGTTTGCTAATCAGGTAATTCTGTCCTTTTTTTTTTTTTAATATGTCTGTAAAGTTCTACTTAACTAGCAGAACTCCAGTCAGAAACTGAAATCCTGAGGAAGTCTGGTACAGAAATACAAACCTTGAGGGGAGAAGTGAACTGAACTGTTGAAAACTCCCCATATAAAAGCACTAAAAACAATTGGGATTTTAGCATTACTGCACAACTGCCACTTTCCTCCCAGCTAATGCTCTTTTTTTCTGTGAGTCACTGCTCTGTTTCTAATCCAGTTCATGAGTGTTTTAAAACTCTGCATTACTTTGGGCAAGTCGCTAAGGTTTTGGGCAGACTTTCAGAGCTGTCTTGCTTGGTGGAAACTTAAGAGGTGGACATTTCTCTCCTTCAGCAGTTTTAACTCCCCAACTTTGCAGCAGGGTTTGTATGTGGGGTCTTTCTGTTTTGAGGACACCTTAGGTGAGGTTTTAAATATCTCCACCCAATGGATGTTTGTTTCTGGATTATGAGTCATTATTTTTGGGGAGCTTCACTTCATGCCTGTGTTTTTTGGCTTTAGGCTTTCTCTGTTATTTCTTTATCACATTCAGTGTGTCCTCATTTCATTTGTGTCATATCTAAGCCTACAAGAGAGATGGAAAAAAGACTATTGACAAGGGCATGTAATGACAGGACAAGGGGGGATGGATTCAAACTGACAGAGAGTAGGATTAGATTGGATGTTAGGAAAATATTCTCCCCTGTGAGGGTGGTGAGGCCCTGGCACAGGTTGCCCAGAGAAGCTGTGGCTGCCCCATCCCTGGAAGTGTTCCAGGCCAGTTTGGATGGGGCTCTGAGCAACCTGGGATAGTGGAAGGTGTCCCTGCCCATGGCAGGGGTTTGGAACTGGATGATCTTTAAGGTCACTTCCAACCCAAACCGTTCTAAGATTCTGTGATATCTGAGTTAAAACTTGAGATTTTTCTGGCCAGGAGCTATGATCCAAATGCCAAGATTCCCTTTCCTGAGGAGCCCTGCCAGTGCCCTCTGCTGCCAGCTGGAGCAGCTGCTCTGCCAAGCCTTAGGAGTTGGCATG
Source organism: Pitta sordida (assembly GCA_013390025.1). Classification (NCBI taxonomy): domain Eukaryota; kingdom Metazoa; phylum Chordata; class Aves; order Passeriformes; family Pittidae; genus Pitta; species Pitta sordida. The sequence continues at coordinate 116,645 of WEKX01002394.1, read as the reverse complement.
AAGTGCAGTGGTATGAGGGCGGGAGGGCCAGGAATTGCTCTGAGTAATTCAGGATGACTAACACAGGGCTGGAGCTGCTTTAACAACTGTTAAAAAAAAACACCAACAAAACCACTGCTGCTTGTAAGAAGGGCTCAGGGAACAGTTCCCTGTGTGTACCATCAGTCCATGGCTTTATAGTCCTTGCACCCATTAACTGCACAAACAGCAGTTTTAAAAAAATATTTAAATATTTTAACTATTCTAAATATTTTAAAATATTTAAAAGAATGTGCATGGGCTCCTACTGTGCTGGTTGACACTTTTGAATTGGTCAGAGCTAGTAATAGCTTTTCTGGATATGCACTTTTGAGTGCTCCAGGAATAGGCACCTTTTTGGGAACAGCTGCTGGCACATGCCTCCTTTACCCCCTCAGTTACAGACATAGTGGTGACCTCAGTGCCAAATGACCAAGGCTGCAGAGGATGGCACCACTTTTAGGCTCTGCTCTTTCCTTCCTTCCCAGACTGCACCTGTTCTTTCAGGAATAAGGCTTTCTTCTGGTCTTCAGTGCTGTTGCTTGTTTTATTTTTAGAGGGAAGGCATTGTATGGTCAGGATTTCGGAAAAATACAAACCTTTTCATTAGGTCTGCCACAGGATAGGCGTGGAAATAACTTGGGTTTGCTCTCTTCAGCTTGTAAAAAACAAGAGTTGAATCATCTCTTCCACCTCTCAGGGCCTTAGAGTAGCTGCTGCTCTGTGGTCATGTGAGGGCTGTACTCAAATCCAGAGTGTGATCCTTGTTTTCCTTACCCTGCAGACTGAGAAGGATATCCTGCTACGTTCCGAGCTGGATGAGATCCAGGCTCAGCATCCCGGTCGCTTCAAGTGTTGGTACACGCTGGACAAAGTACCTGAGAGTAAGTTCTAAAATGCCCTTTCATGTGAAGCTTAGGAGTGTTAGTGCATGTGTTTGATATTCAGGAGACATGCTATGCCATGTGTTTGAGCTTAATGATTCATTTCTTGCTTAATGAATGTCTGAATGCATCCAGTAGCATCATTCTTCCCTCAGGGATGCACTGAGGTGTGATCAGACAGCATTTCCCAAGCTCACCTCGGGTGAATAGTGACTACACCTAATATTTACCATTATTTCCTCTGGAAGCTGCCCTTCCTTTCTCCTTCCCTGCAGACATTATCCTGCTGTCATGTGTTTAGAGCCTGCCCTGAGGCAGCTGCAGTGTCAGAGGCTCATGGAAATGCAGCCCAGCAGAGACTCCCTACTTGTGAATGTATCCCTGTTAAGTGCATGGCAGTTCACTGCAGCAGATCCTCTTTCCAGGCAGTGAAATCACTTCTGGATTAACAGTGTTTCTTAGTGAAACACTGCTTGGTGCAGTCCAGTTTTAAAGGTAACATACAGCTGGTCTAGGTGAGAGGATGAGCTTGATGAATGTGACTTGCTAAAGAGTGATTTGTATCTGTGTTTTCTGCCTTTTCCCCTTGCTTCCCTTAATTTTGAATTTTTTTCTAACAGGTTGGGATTACAGCCAAGGATTTGTGAACCAAGAGATGATCAGAGACCACCTGCCCCCACCTCAAAACGATGTTCTGATCCTCATGTGTGGACCTCCTCCAATGATCCAGTATGCTTGCATTCCCAACCTGGACAAACTGGGCTACAGCAAGGACATGAGGTTCTCCTTCTAAAGACAACTGATAGTTCAGGGATCGTGTGTAGAAAGGAAGAAAAAACCAAACCTATTTAACAGGGAACAGGACAAAATTACAGAGGTGGCTGATGCACAGTGATGGGAAGTTACATCTTACATTAAAAATGCTTCATGTTTTCTGACTCTCTGGCAGGTAAGACACAAACTCAGCTGTACTTAAACCTGTGTGTGGAGAGGTGTAGTGGTCACTGGTGCTCTGTGTTGTGTGCTCCACCTCCAGGGAGGACAGTGCAGCTGCTCAGGGCAGCACACACCCATTAATGCTTTTTTCCTTAGCACTGTAATCAGGCAGCAGTAATATCCTACTTCCTAACACTGTGCACAACCAGGATTTTATTTGGTATGGACTATGGAAGTAACAGAAAGTGTTGGATTATTTATCTTGCTTATGCCAAATTGTAATCCCTGAGCAGCTTTTTTACAGTACCAGGAGTGTTTGCCTTGTATCCACAATCTTTGCAACATCAGTTTAAAGATACTGGTTGAGTTGAAGGAGTGAACCATTCATGACAAGCTGTTCAAGCTGCCCTGTTAATCAAGACACGCAGGTAGGCAGCCAAACAAAATGGGTTTCCTTTGTATTGTGGAATAGCTTCTCTTAAACACTTCTCTAGCTGGTCACAGTTCTCATCCCTGGGCAATGAAACAAACTAGAGAAGGCAGGTGGCTTTGGGCGCTGTTCCACAAAGACTTGGATTTTCTTTTTGTTTGTAAGTGTGTGGAACACTGAAAAAAACCCCAAACCTAACTTTTGTATTTAGTTTTAAACACTAGCTGATGCCATAGGAGAACAAAAGCAGGTTCTGCATGTCCTGTGCAGTGATAAAAAATGCTGGGTGAAAAGCAGAGTGGATTTTTTTTATTAATCGTTTCCCAGAGATGGATTTGGTTTCATTGCCAGGGTGGGTTTTGGCAGGTTGCCCAGCTCCCAAGGGAGGGTGCACAGGAACAGCCTTAAGTCACCAAACTGACAGCAAATCAAATGTCTCACTGAATCTAAAACTGTTTCTTACGAGCTGTTTACTGTAGCTCCAATTCTTATTTTTTAATACACTTTTTTTACAGCAGCCTTTTACCTAAAAGGAAAACTTTGGACAGTTTTTGTGCCAGGCTTTCCGCTCCTAAACAGCAGAGATGCTGCAGAGGTTAGGAAACTAAAAAACATTGTTCTGGTGATGAAACCAGAGTGGTTGAAGGGATGTTTAGTCATACATGAACTACTGTGGGTGCTAGGTAGCTACAAGTGTCAGTCTATAATACCAATTGTTACAGATACAGTAGGTTACATTATAGCATTGGAGGTTATAGCTTACTGTGTTTTCTTTGTGCCTGTACAACAGCTGGGTACTGTGTAGTTAAAAGGTTAGTTTTTCAGCAAGAAGGAGAAGATACAGTTAATTTAAGGAACCTCAACTAGATAATGCTGTTATTAATTTTATTCATTTGACATTTGCTTCAAGTCTTCAATTTTTAATGTGTGCTTCTGAACCTTGTTTTTAATACTGTGCTCCAAAGTTCAAATATTACTCAAGGTTTCAGTCCCTTTTTTGGAAGGCAAAAAGCAGAAAGATGAGAGAAGTGATTTGCTACTGGTTTATATCACTGTGGGATATGCATAGATTTTTTTCATTATTAAATTTAATGTTTTCTTATTAAGAAAACCAAAACAGAACGCTGTATCTGATGATGCATCAACTGTTTTATATTACTTACTCTGTTCATTCAATAACTGCCTTTTTCCATGTCTGTGTAAGAAATAAAAGTATCTTGCAGGTGAACCACCTGTGTGTGAGCACATAGTCTTCAACTTTTTTAAGAAATAAGCTGTAAAACACTGTCAGAGAAGGTTCAACAGAAAAAAAGGTTTATTTGCTTATTCTTTTGTTTAAGTTTGGTGAAAAACTGCTGTATCACAGGAGTGAACTGTCTCCATTTTTCTCCCTATCACTCCAACCTCCTCTTTTTACCTTTCTTTTGTACCATCTTCCTTGTCGACATGAGGCCCTTCTAATAAATAAAAAAGAGGGATTTTTCTATAACCTAATGAATCAAAACTGTGTCACAGTCCCTGGTGCTTGAGGGTCCTGTACTAAGGCAGGGATAAAAGTTGATTTTGCATATTACTTCATATTCTTTTTCCCCCTTTCAGGCAATTCAGAGAATTCCTCCAATTTTCTGACAGCAAACTTCTGCAAAGGCGGAACTTCTTTTCAGATCATCTCTTGCAGCTTTGGCTTCTGTGCATTAGCAAACAATGTCCAGAGGAGATAAAGAAGTCAAGCAAACTAAGCCTTTCACTTTGGTTTTACGCATGTTATTCCCAAAGGGATTTACACTGGCTGAGAGCTGCACACCTTACCTGAGGATGGCTGGGAGTCACCTGAGCTGAGGTTCTAGCTTGGCTGAATAGATAAATATTGGCAAATTTACACGTTAAATGCTTTGCTGTGCATCCTCACCCTTGTGAGCAGGAATCCAGAGCCTTGGCCAATTCCCAGCCTTGCTGAGGGCCCAGGTTCCTGAGCTAAACCCCACAGGACAAACAGAGCGTGGTACAGCCAGCCCCCCTCCCAAAATAAAACACCAAGCCTGGGTGACATCTCTGAGGTACCAGAGCCCCTTTGGAGAACATCAATCAAATCAGCAACTGTCCCAGTGTGTGATTCCCACAGTTCAAACTATAGAGTCAGGACATCTTGATTTTCTCCTTCCCCCGCCAATACTTAAAAATCATGCAAAACATCCAGGAGCCCAAACAGTTTTCAGAACTGAATAGCTGAAGTCACACTGACATATCAATTTAAACACAAAAGCTTTTGTGCAGCTTTTTTTTTTTTTTTTACAAATCAGTCAATCCTGTTGCAGTATTGCTTATGCTGTTGAACAGGGAAAAAAACCCATCAATCCCCCTCCTGAATGGGTGTAAGGTTGCCCCTGCACATACCTCCACAGCTATGCAGGTTCTCTGTGTGACACACCAGAACTGGCCCCTCTGTGCCACCAAACCCAGCTACACACACAAATAAATACAATTGTTTTAATACAATTTAAAAACAACTGCGTCTCAGTGGGTTGTTCAGGACTGAAACGACTCCCCTCTCCATACCCAGCTACCTTTGTAACTCATCAAAAATTTCAGTTCTCTGTTTTTAATCCAGTTCCCCTGCCCTAGGCCATGGAATGCTGCACTAAGGGCACTGATTCTTTAGGCTGTAACACCCTCTCTTTCTCATCCCCATCTTAAAACTCCAACAGGAAATAGTAATAAAGGTGACTAAGCTTTTGAGATTATTTTTATTCTGTTAAATAACATAACTAAAAGTGTAAGAAAACTTCAGGCAGAGGAGTTGTGCACTGACCAAACTATTCAGACAGCTATAAACAAAGTGAGTTTTACCAGTTTGAAAATGGATCAGGTCTTCTTTCACTGGTTAACAGGGGCTGAAAGTAATTACAACTGTACAAACCAAGAGCCTCAGTCAGTCCATTAAAAGCTGAGGGAGATGGAATAAATCAAGTCCATGAATGCAAAACAAATTCAAAGTGAAATATCTAATCTTGCCTCCTCCAGACTTTTGCTCTTTGCCATGAGTAGCCAGGAGCTGCCCCTGTTAAAAAACTTGCCCAACTTTTCTTTAAGATTTGCCCCTTTTGCCACACCTTGTCCTGATACAGCCACTCAGCAAGAAACTGCTTTGCAGCTGGGCCCAGCCAGCACATTTTCTTTACTACAGGCTCACCCTTCTAGTACAGAAAGAAATCTGCCACACAGCAAACAAAGGCCATGAGTCAAATCTACCAGGACGTCCCCAAGGTCCTGGCTGATAATCTTTCCTCAACTCCAGCCAAGACTTAATGTCTGGCGAACAAAATGTTCTGGAAAAACTGTGTGCCTTCTATAAACACATTTTTCTGGCAGGTCAGTCCTGTTGTTTTAAAACCTGGAGAGACTGATTCAGCCTGGCTTCTGCAGGAGCTAAGGGAATGTGATGGGTCCAGGGAAGGTGGGAAAGAAGGAAAGGTTGAGGGAATGGCTGTGGGAAGAAAGATATAGGCAGAGCTGAGCCCCACGCTGCTCACGCTGCTGTTTACACAAAGTTGATGTACACATTGCCCACCTCCTTCAGTCCATTTTTTGTGCTGAGGCAATTTTCCAGCATGTCCTTTGTGGGCAGGGACCTGTCAGTACTGGTGACAAATTGCCGCAGCGCATTCCTGCCCGACAGGCGGCATTTCTGCTCCTCCTTGGCAATGCTGTCCAGCAGGACTCCTCGGATATCCTTGGGCTTCCCTGGCACCCCGAACATGACGAACAAGCCCAGGCAGTCCCGTCCCACCAGGCGGCAGAACTCTGCCAGCTTCTCAAACCTGCTCATGTTTTGGAAGCACTCGTCTGCCATCGTGGCCTCCCGGCAGCAATCCTCCTCCTCCACCTCAGTGGGGCCGCATTCTCCATGGAAAAGCTCTGCCAGCTGTAAAGCCTGCACAGCGATCTGAAGCTTGATTTGCTTGTCAGCTCCAGACAGTGTCCAGACCCAGTCCACCCCAAAGATGGAGGACTGCTGCTTGGTCATTTTGCTGGTCACAATACGTTCCTCCACTCCCTTTTCCACACAGAAGCGGATGAAGTTGACCAGAAAGATCTCACTCAGCGTGTTTGTGGCTGGCTGGAATTTGCTCTGAGGATCCACGAAGCCAAGATAGTCCTTCAGCCTTTCAGAGGCGTGGAGCACGCCCTGGCTGAAGGCTTCACAGATGACTAGAGTTTCAGCCTTGTTCTCCTGGTTGTCTTCCTGAGAGACCTTCTGGCCCATTTTCTGTGCTGCAGGAGGTGGTTTCGGCATGCAGACAAGCCTCAGGGAACTCCCTTTTCCAGCAGAGGCTCTGCAGGCACTTTGCTCAGCCAGACCTATTTAGCATCCACATGAAAACCTGCTGCCTTCCAGGTGAAGCTGGTGGCAGTGGCAGAGCTGAGCTCCGTGCATCCTGGGGGCAGAGGGCTGTCTCCTGGGTGTGTTTCTCCACAGCTGGCTGAGCAGAAACCAGCCCAACAGGCCCAGTAACTTTCACACCTACTGAATTCACCCCTGTTTGTTTTCCTTATTGTTAATTCCAGCACCAGTTCTTTAGCTGATGTTATCTCACTCCAGTCTGATTTTAACTCCCTTGATCTCCTTTCTAGGACTCATTAGGGAGAAGCCATTTTATTGGCACTGGGCGTTTCCTGGAGATGAAACAACCTTTTTCTTTTAATCACCCAGACAGGGGGATGCATCCAAACCCGAAGGCTCCAGGTGCTTGAAATGACGCAGGGATCATTTTTTGGTGGGATGTTGCCTGTACCCCAGTTTTACCTGCTGCTCCTGTCAGTGGCATTAGTAGTGCCATGGCAATGCACAGGGACTCAGCTGAGAAGCTGCTGCTGTTCCTGCCTGTAAATGTACTATCTCACAGAAGCTCAGACAGTCAACGCACCCCCATGCATGATTCTGAAATGTAGCTATAAATAAAAAAAGCTTACCAACCTTACAAAATCCAGTTTTTCTACCTGTGAGAGCTGGAATGTGTATGTCACCTGCCTGTTCAGCTCTGGTGCCTGTTCAGTTCCTGGTGCCAAATGCACCACGGCAATCTCTTCACTGGCCCAGGATCTCAGCACCATTCTCAAGAAACAAGCTCTGTTCTGTTGAATGCTGCTCTTTCCATCTTCAATCTGAACGAGTGAAAAAACTCTCAGGCATCTGTCTTTTTCTGCCCTTTTCCCTCTGATTGCTCAAAACACCTTCATTTGATCTCTCTCTCTCTCCTGCCTGTAGATGTTCTTGTGCACCTGCCACCCCCTTTTCACTTGCACAGCCTGGTCCCTTCTCTCCAAGAAACAGTTCATGTCCCATATTATGTGTCTTGTCTTCCACAAGCATTCAAATGTGTCACGGGCCCATCTCCATTCCTTCATGACCTTCTCACACCTATGATTAGAGACCATGCTGCTGCTTTTCCCGTTATCCCTTAATTCCTTTCTATTCATGGGTCCCCCAGCACTTCATATTCTCTCCTTGCTGGCCACTGCTCCAAATCTACTGGCAACTCAGAAATGTTGCTGCTAAGCTGCCTCAGAAAGCACCATCTCCTTCCTCCCCGCTGAGGATGAAGAGGCTCAGTACAAAGAGCCCTTGCTGCAAACAAAAATGCCCAAGCACGGAGGTGAAGCATAAAGTCTGCACAAAACAGCTATAACAACAAAGCAGCGGAAGGTGTAAAAAGCATTCAGGTAGGGGGCAAATGCAATTCCTCTCCTAAAGCCAGGATGCAACAATTCCTGCTGGATAGGAATCAGAAGAGTTGTTCCAGAGTTTATTCTGGATTACTTCTCCATTCCTAAGCGTATATGTACTTATACTCAAAGTTTCAAAGTGTTTATCCTCTGCACTCCCACTAAAACATTGAGCTGATGAACAAAACTACAGAAGATAAATTCTCCAGGCCAGGGTTCTGCGTTTTCCTGGTCGTTTTTCAGGCTACACTCAGCAAAGCAGCTGATCATCATTTGTACCTGCACCACAGCTACAAATTTGGAATCTGGGAAAGCTCAATTCCTGCTGGGAAAGCAGCCAGAGAGCTCCTGACTGGGGAGGGATGAGAGAAACAACACCTGAGAGCAAGCACTTCCTTTCACAGCAAGAAGGGCCAGAACACACTGTGAGAACACTGAGCAATGGTGAATCCTCTGCTGATCACACCACACCAAACAACTTGAGTTGGTTCAAATCTGGATCCCAGAAATAGTTGAGCCCTTCTGCAGGCACTACTGACAAACAAACTAACAAGCCAAGAAAAAACATGTGATTTTGCCCCTTTTCTCTCCTTTGTTTTTTAAATAGAACCAAACAAGCTTCCTAGAAAAATTTAAACGGGAAAAAAACAAACAAAAAGGGAGAATACATGAAAAAGGGAACCAGGTTCCAGAAACACTTGGCATTTTCCACAGACTTTATTGGATTTCACATGGCAATACACAGCAGTTACGTTGCCCTCTTCAAACACGCACGAACTAAAACACCCCGGCAGTACTGATGGAGTGCAAATAAAAACCTCCTGCCCTTATCACTTGCTCTTGTGTTCCCACCCCACAAAACAACCAAGGCTCAGACGACAGGCAGCTCTGAGGGGATGATCTGGCTCCCAGCCAGCAAGTGCACGAAAGGGCATTCCAGCAGAATGAGATTTAAATAAGCCATTGCTGACAACACTGGACTGAAGAGAAACTCAGGAGTATTTTTGTGCCTAATTCCATACACAGTAACGTGTCATAAGCCCATCTTTTCTCCCCCCGGTGAATATCCAGTCTTGTTCATTACCCAGCAACTTGCAAGAGCAATCTGGAAGAATTTTGCTCAGAACCCTGCACTACATTTTCCCAGGGTTTTACGCTCAATTTCCATGTAAATAATAACAATATTGCGGCATATTCACAGGAAGTGAGGCCTGAATCCACATCCCAAGCACCTGCATCGAAAGCTGACAGAGTTACACAGTGTGGTATTTCTGCCCACATAAACCAGCTCAAACACCCCCAAGACTGCAGAGGAGGAAACAACAGACAGTAAATTATTCACACACAGGAATCAGGCAGGAACATTATAAATCATCAGTTGTGATCTCTTTGTAGATAAATGGCAAGCAGCAAAAAGTATTTGATTTCGACTTTATGGATTGTTTGCCTGGCTCCAGTTACTGAAGAGAAAATGGCAGTGTTTGATATTATATATAACAGAACCTGTCCACATGAAATTTTTCATCTTGATACATCAATAATCACCTCCACTGCACATCCTACAAAGATCCAGGTCATCAGGTCACAATAACAACATGCTATGTCTCTGATCTACCCCTAAATCTGACGGGAGTTCCCTGTAAGCTCTGGAGACAACCTTTCTTTCTTTCCCAGCTTTGTTTTAGAAACATCCATGAAGTCAGCAAAAAACCTAAAAACCCCTTGCACTACACCAGGAACGGTCTCACTTGCATCAAGGAGAGTGACAAACTCTTGGCAAAGCAACACAGCACTGCAAGGAACAATTCCAGCTGGACTTTTTTTTTTTTTTTTGCCTTTACAAAGCTAAGCAGTTTCATGCCATTGTGCTAAAACACATGCAACGTTCAACACCGTACAAACAACCACTGTAATAAAAACTTACTCTTTTTTTTGTTTGCTTGCAGTACCCAAAGTATAACACAACATTTCCACTGTCTAGCTAACAAATTTTAAAACCTGATTATCCTCAAAAAGCAGAGGAGCTGTGCTTTAAGAAGCTAAAATGATGAGCAACATGTTTGATATTTGAATTTTGGAGGGAAAGTCCCACCTTAAGTTTAATAATATGAAATAATATATTTCCTATACATTTCTCTATATAACTTTTTTTTTTTTTTGCAACTACATCATCTCCATGTTAGTCACAGCACAGACATATCCCTTCCATATGTAGGGAGCACTCTCAACCTGAAGGAATTTTTTTAAGTCACAGAAGCATCAATAACCTTGTTGAATGCTCTAACTACTGTTGCTGGGACCAAGAAAGAAGACATTTTAAAATGTGCAGTTTCCATACAAGTCACTGCTAGAAGAAACACGCTTTAGAATTGTTTAATCCCAAATGGAAGATCATTAAACTGTGCACTTAGTAAAAAGCAACAAAAGCAAACAGTTCCAAAGGTCAGCCTGCCTTTTCCAGTAACCAGCTGGTCTGCAAACTGGCATAATTTTTTTATAACCTTCTCCCCTTCCCCCACACACCTTCAACTTTCCATCATTCTATCTCACAAAATTTAAATTTTTTGCTTTTATAGGTACTTCATATACTTATTTTTTCTTTTACTTTTTTTTTATAAAACAGTATAAAAATAAGAGCAACAAGTCAAGAGCTACCAGGGAGCTTATGCAGGGCACAGATGACTAAAATCCTACATTAGATACTGTAGGAAGGGCAGAACTGGTATTTGTGCCAAACAAAAGCACTTGAAAAAGAGCAGTAACTTCAATTTTTTCAGCTGAGGGCCTACAGAAAGCTGATGCACGATATCTACAGACGCAATATTTTTACTTTAACACCTTCTGTTACTTTCAAACAGTAGAAAGGATTATCTGAGGCCATGAATAAGCAAAAAAAGAGCACTATCATACCACATAAATTTCAATGCAACACTCTGAAACATATCACCAAGTTTGTACATTAAATATAGTTAAAATGATTACCATTCACCAGTGTCTGGGTGGTTTTTATAGCAACTTAAGAGTAGGCACGGTTTTCCTTTTTTTTTTCCTGCCTCCTTTTCTTCTTTAAAATTCTCCACCCCTCAACGTTACCTCGAACAAACAGAAGCAAGAGCAGTGTAATGTGCATGATGTGCTGCTCATCACATACAGTGGTGTTCTGGCACACAGGGAAGTGAGCCTTTGCCAGTGCCTGGTGGTTACTGTCACACGTTGGAGTCCTCATCTGTTATACTGGTGCTGGGGGAGCGAGTTGCAAAGTCTTTAAACATTTCATCTTCTTTCAACATGTGCTAGAAAGAAAATGAGGGAAGAGTCAAGGTTGACCCTATTTAATACTAATGACTGCCAAGGGGTTTATCCCCATCTTGCAGAAACAGAGATCTTACTCCACAGATCCCACTTTTAAAGCCTTACTGTCAAGTTGTTGATGCCTTCAGAAAACGCTCCTATTTGCCTCACCGTCCCTTCTGAATCCTCCATCTACAAAAAACAGAGAATCAATCAATAATAAATTGTTTGCATCATAAAATTGAGTCACAGAATAGTTTGGGTTGGAAGGGACCTTAAAGGTCATCTTGTTCCAATCTCTTTCCATTAGACCAGGATACCCAGAGTACCATCCAGCTTGGCCTAGAACACTTCCAGGGATGGAGCGTCCACAACTTCTCTGGGCAATTTGTTCCATTGCCTCACCACCCTCCAGAAAGAATTTTTTTCTAATATCCCATCTAAACCTACTCTAAGTCAGTGTGAAGCCATTCCCCCTTGTCCTGCCACAACAGGGAATGTATACAGCATCCACCCTAAAAGTGGTGTCTGAGGTCTGTCACCTCAGGTCTTCCTGTAGGTACACCTGATATGGTCAGAGCAAGGGCAAAGTGTGTCCTGTCAGGAAAGGACAGTTATTCCAGGGTAGTTTCTAAGGGATGCTGCATTTACAGCGTCAGCCTCCCTGGGCTGAGACACTTTTGTCACACAGTGATGCTGTGTGACGGCAAGAAGTCGAGACCTTCACAGGCTAAAGCAAAAGGAAGGTTTTCCTGGGAAAAGGAAGAGTTTTCCTGCTATCACAGTCAGTCTCTGAACCGCAAGAACTGGCTTACCTGCTCCAGCCTGTCCAAATCATCATCGTCATATACTCGGATATCCAAGCCAGGCTTAAAGCCCTTCTTTGATCCACTTCCAGATGCCCGTCCCAGCTCCATAGGACACACATACTCTTCCCCATCATCTTGCTTCTTCTTCCTCAGGCTCCCAAAATTGCTGAAGGTAAGTTTCTTTGGCTTAAAAGTAAAGAGAAATTTGACAAGATGTTAAGAGAATGAGCAAAAACTTAACAGATCTGACTCTTGCTCCGGTGTTTCAATGATGAAGTGCCAAAACCCCACTTCTCTCATAACAGACCTTCTGAGTAGCTGTATTTCATGATAATTGCACCTGAAAATACAAGGTGTATCCTCTCATTTTACCACTGTTAAGACAATGCCATTTAAAGGGCCCAAAATAAGATCAAAAACCTACATTAAAACAGTAAGAGATGGTCTCCCTCCCAAACATCTTGACAGTACAAACAGAAGGACAACACAAGTGCTATCTCTTGTCTGTACACATGAGAGGCTGAGGTGTGGGGTGTTCATGGTAGGACACAAGTGTGCCACATCCTACTTGCCTGCATCCTTCATTAGGAACCAGCCCCTTTCCTCAGACCTTTCTGCAGCATCCTCCGAAACACAGATAAAACCAGCACGCTGGAGATCCAAACACCTGCCTGGAACCTCAGACACTGCCCAGAACAAGCGACCAACCTTTACTTTGGCAGTTGCTGTCAAGAGGACATAGTCTGGGGACTCCATGGCCTCCCGTTTTTGCTGCTGGGCCTCCTGCCCGATGAGGAGGTTGAAATGAGTCGCCAAATGCCGCCTCAGCAGAGTCTTGTTTGGTGGGATGTTCAGCAACTGTGCCATGGTTTCCACATTGAAACGAGGCTCCAAAACCTGTTAATTGAATCACAGAATCCAGCTGAAGCCAGCAACTGATGGATGAGGTCTCAAGGACATCAACAGGCCTGTCTTGGTCACTCCCCAAGGTTGCTTATTGACTTATAAACAGAAACAAACTGGAGGAAAGAACAGAGTAACGTGTGAAGCTGCTACAAAATATTTACTTGCCATTCTCTTTAATTCTGGAAAGGTAGCCGGAAAAATCATAGAAAACAGACAAAATGTTTGGAGCAGAGATATAACTCTTAATCATCCCAACAAACTTCTGTGAGTGTAAGTCTCTTGTGTGGAGTATCTGATAATAGAGCAATTAGAAATAATCCTGGTTTGATGCTGAAATCTCAAATTCTACAAAGGTAACAAGGTTCCCTCACAAAATAAAACCATATCCAAGTCTGGGAAGGTGGACAATGGCTGTTTAACACCAGTGTGCTGCATCATAGGCCAGGAGGTAGAGGATGCCACACTGGAATTAAGCTGTGAGGGGAATACAGATTACATCAAACCACACCAATACTGCCAGAGACATTCATGTCCTTTAAACCACAGAGCAATAAATTTTTGATTGCAGCTTCTTCTGAAGCAGAACAAGACAAGGTGTGTGCAACGAAGATGGTGTCAGAAGCTTGCTCTAGCGATTCACAACCATATTTTTGTTTTAAATAAAAAGGAATCAGCCATCCCAAAACCTTACCATGAGTCCCCCATGCACACCACTCCCCCGCAGGTTTGGGGCATACTCTGCCAGATCAACGGAGCGCAACCACTCCATCACACGGTGGTTGGTCCACTGGGTGACCTCGGAAGGGGTGACGTTGTTCTGTGGACAGAAGGAACAGGCAGGTAAGGAGATGTCCCCACTCAGCTGTCCCAGCCCCAATCTTTATTGAAAGATTCCCTTTAGGAATTAAATTCTACTTTGCACTTGCAAAAAAAAAATGTCTTTTTGGATTGCTACCTTTGCAGCACGTTGTGAATCTAAATTCAAGACTCTGGGTTGTTCCATCATCCACTGCCCTATCCAGCATTTGCTGCTTCCAAAACAAACTGACAGCAGTCTCCCATCTGGTAACGGGGCCAAGCTGCTTTTACACAGAAAATTTTGACACATCCATCAATTGTCTCAAGAGTTACACAAGACTCATGGCAACAGTGCACTGAGTTCAAGATGATTTATGTTCCAGACAGCACATCAGACCCTGGGCCAAAACAGCCAGCTGTTGGCTTGGAAGAGAAGCAGGAGACTTGGCAAGGGGGACACGAGTCTGGGATCAGGGCAGGTGGAGGAAAGAAAGTGATGTCAGAGCATGAGGCTGAAAGAACAACATGAGAAAAAGGAAACTGAAAATGAAACAGAATGGAATAGGAATGAGGAGAAATCAGAGCAGGGATAACCAGAAACATCCTAGAGGATTCCTCTTCACAGTTTCATCGTAAAGCAGTACCTCATCAGACGGCCTCCTGCGCAGACAGTTGGGCTCAAAGTTGTTTATTCTCAACACCTGGATGGCTCTTTTGATGCTGAGGTGGTGGAGAACACTGACAACTTTCAAGGACAGCAGGTCATCCTGTTGAAGAGGAGGGGGGTGATAAACACAAATGTGCTTATTCATGGAGCCAGCATCTAACTGGCTTAAAATGGCACATCAGGGATAAAATTTTAATATGTGAGACAGGTGATTAACGCCAAAATATCTGTCCCAGAATAAAAGGTCTTGCTCTGTACAAGCTCCTGGATGATAAGACATATCCTCAGGGACTGGGTTAGAGCCAGGAGGGATTTCCTAACACAGTGCATCACACTCACCTGGCACTTTATGCTTCCAAAAGTTTTCATACCACAAATGTTCAACTAAAAGTTTAACTGAAAATAATAAATTGCCCTGAAAATTGAGGCATTCTGTATGGTTAGAACAAAGAACAGAAAGAGGGAAGAATTAAAATAGAGATGTGACAGATTGGTCTCCCACATCTGCAAAGGATAAATGTCTTAAAATGCTTGAAACAAATGAGTGAACAATGGAAAGGGTGACCATGCCCAGGCTCCCAACAGTGTCCATGGAAAGTGCCAGGCATCTCTGACACCAGACTCTATTTTGTCAGAATATTTAGGATAAGATTCTTCCTTTACCCAAGCATTTCATGGTGTTCAGCTAAACTTATGATAAATCTAGGAGCAGAGTTTCTATGTCATGGTTTGCTATTCATTTGTTATAATAAATACATATTATTAATAATTTTGAGGCAGGGTAACTTCACAAGATTTAACAAGCATTAGTCTCAACACTTTGCATATTTACTTGGTTGTTTACAGTGAATCTGTTGTTATAATTTCATGGTTAAACTCTGTCTAAAAATATCCCCAGTGATCTACAATTAAAGGGCAGTAACAGTGAGCATATCTATTAAAAAACAAAGCTCCTGCTACCTATCCCTCCTCTGTCCACCTATTACTTTTCCTTCTTTTTTAATACAAAAGAGACTTTTGAATAACACAAATTCCTTTACATTACTGCCCATGCTGTGTCTTATCTGCAAGTCAATCCTCATCCAATTAACACCATGGTAATAAAGTCTTTCGAAACAAAACCAAGATCAATGGAGCCTTGCTGGCATCACATCTCCAAGAGTTAAGAAACAATCTGCCTCCTATTTTTATATTAAGGTCTGAACTCAAAACTCATAAAGGAAATAAGTACCCAACCCCACTATTTATGTGAGTGTTTAACATTTGACTGAAATGGACTGAGTGGAGAGCTGGATCTGACTTTGAAATGCAAAAGCTATTAAGTGTAGCCTGTTTTCAAATAAGCTGGCTCTTAAAACTGTAATTTTCTTCAAAGGAAATTGGTTGGGTTTTCTCCACCTCAGCATCCACATGAATAAATAAGCAGAGCAAATGCTTGCTCACTGATGAAAAAAATCCCACCTACTTCTGTTAATTAAAAACAATATGAACAGGAAAGCATGAACAGCAGCCACAGCATTTGCACGCTTTTGTGTACAAACCCTGCCTGAGCACAACTGCTAAGGGCAAAATTGCCTCTCTCTCATACCTAAGTCCCACTTCTTGCTTTCTGTGTTTGCTCTTTCATCTGAGGAGAGTATCCCTAAAGCTGGAAAGAATATAGGAGACACTTGCAGGTGGGTAGTGCATCTGTTTTCTACAGATCACAGCATTAGTTTAACACAGGACACCCATTACAGTTTCAAGGGTTCCTTTAAACATTGCCAGAAAGTACATGGACAAATAGGCATTTTGGCAAATTCTGGCACTTCCCGTGACACTCTGACCTCCCCCAGCCTTCTCCCAGCCATCATCCAGAAAGCTGGATTTATGAACCATTCACCTGGGCCTCAGTGAGCCATCTGGAGTGAGGAGAAACTAAGAAGATAGAAAGGATAGCAGGGGGGACNATTCTGGCACTTCCCGTGACACTCTGACCTCCCCCAGCCTTCTCCCAGCCATCATCCAGAAAGCTGGATTTATGAACCATTCACCTGGTCCTCAGTGAGCCATCTGGAGGGACACCAGTGTACACTGGAGTGGGGAGCAACTAAGAACACAGAAAGGATAGCAGGGGGGGAAAAAANTGTGTGTTTCTCATTTTAGAAAAAGCACAAATAATTCTGTAACAATTACAGAATTGCATGTTGGTCAGAAACTTATCTTTGTATAGAATAGGCAGGAACCACAATCAGAGCAAAACAAACTTTTTACACCCTTCTTACACAGGCACAAAGCAACTGTACCACGAACAAGGGCTACAAACCCATAGGATGAGGCACTCTCACATGCTTATTTTTAGAAGGTGGCAAAGTCAATTGACACATCCATGCTTAACGAAGTTAAATCACATATTTGTAATTATCAGTTTCATTACAGAGCATTAAATTTCTACAAAAAATAAAAACAAAGGCATTTGGCATCACTGCAGGTGAAGTATTTTGGAAACTCAACTTGTTCACAATTTTTTCCAGGTGCATCTTACAGACCTGATTTACACGCACAGAAACAGCAATATTTTTGTACCTTTAACTGAAAGGAGTGTTTGCAGTATTCCTCACCTTTTCCAGATCCTGCTGAGAGGCCTGCAGAAGTGTCTGCCCAGACAGTATCCATTGTCTGCCATTATTTATGTAAGAGCCAAGCCCTTGGTCCTGGAGCCAGTTGCAAACTTGCTCCTTTGTCCATTTGGCAAATGGCATGTCCAGCTCACTGAAGAAGATTTTACCAAAAAAAGACTGATTAATCCCATACCTCAAGTCTCCTCTTCTCATATACAATGAGAAAGCCAAAATCTAAGCCTGGTTCATATTTTGTATGAATATTTTTGGGACAATCTCTCAAGAGGGAACATGCATTGTGGTTGGGTGAGCCTAGTGAGGAAGAAAGTGTCTCCCTTTCAGAATCATCACCACCATGGGATGCTGATTGCTGCTAGTCTGCTGCCACTATCACAAGATATTACCAAAAACAACCACCTCTACTGCTCAGAGTGGCTAAAAATTCCAAAGTGAGAACACAACGCCTCACTTGAGCTTTTAATCCCTGGAAGTGTAGCAGGAAAGGTACAGGAGGAGTATCTGTCACAACCACACGAGGGCTCACATCCAGCTTCAATGAAAACACACAAATGATTCTGTAACAATTAAGAGACAAAGAGGCTGATCAAACTGAGTGTAACAAATCCTTTTCCCTCTTTGTGCAAAATAGCAAATACAATCAGAACAAAACAGCAGCACTCCTGCAGCATCACCCAACCACCTCAACCCCACACAGACCATCTCTGGGCTGTTTCCACTTAGGCACGAGAGGGAATGTTTCATTTTGGCACTGTGCTCCCCTGGAGCTGCAGTGAAGCCAAGCACCACTTGGCACCACTTGTCTTACTTGTGAGACTGCCCCAGGTCTCGAGACCAGCCCAGCCGTGGCCCCGCAGTCGCTCTCGTTCCTCCTCTTTTAAACTCCGTCTCGGACATGTCGTCAGGGTTGAAGGTGGTAGACTGACTTCTCTTAAGTCTAGTTTAAAGGAAGAAAGCCATTGTTCATATTTGGCTAATGAATAGGTAACTGCAATCAACACAGGGCTTGTACCTCTTCTTCTACCTGTCCCCAACCTACTGTTACCCTTCCCAAATCCCACATGGGCTCCTGCTCTTGGGATAGCAAACCATGGAGCCAACACATTGGGAGGGGGAGAAAGGGAAGATGTGTTCCCAGCAAAGTCCTGTGCAAGCCTCAGCTCTGGAGAATGGTCATCTCTCATCTTTTACTTACTTTCCAAATAACTTCTTGATCCCCCTGGCTTTCTTCCTGGAATCAGGAGATGGTGGGGCCATGTGTAGACCGTCTGCTTCTTTTGGGCGGGGGGGCAAACCAGCCAGATCCAGGTGATCTGCAGATCCCTTCTCTGTTTCAGCTGTTGGAAAACAAAATCTGTCAATACCCACTTGTGCAGGACTGTACAGAAAGACACACTCCTGAACCTGGGAATGACTCCTGCTAAAATTATGGAGAGCCACCATGTTGAGAAAATGGGGCAAAGAGGGATGGGAAAATCCAGGAGAAACAACACATGTTCCTCCTTCATGGGCCTGGCTGGTAACACTCCAAGGGAATGCTCTGCACCAGTTAAGTGCCGTGCATTCAACGTGGGCACAAGCCAACTCCTTAACCTCCATTATATCCTGAGTTCACTCTTCCTCAGGGAGTGCTCCTACAGTCCTTTCACAGAGAGAGCCAAGGCACATGGACGCCCAGAAACAATTCTGCTGTGGCAGGGAACCAAACCAGGATTCTCCAAAGCACACAGCACCAAATAATTTCTCTGCAGACATCTTTCCCAATAGCCTGCAGTACTTAATTCCCTGGCCAGGAAATTCCAGCAACAAAACTCTTGCTGCAGGAGGAGGGCCCTTTTTCCTTCACCTCTGCAAACTGTGGAATATTTTGTTCCTCTGCAGAGGAACACCAGAGTTTAGGCTCTGCCTGAACCAGATCTGAGTGATGCACAAGGCACTTTTGATTAGAGACCTTACATGTTACGACCCACTATAAAAGCATTATATCTTTGATCTGCAGCTGTTTTTCTACAACAAAAAACCTGAGGGCTGCTGTCCCCAAAAGGGGGAGTTGTCACAAAAAACTAAATGAACAAAGAAAAAAACCACAACTTTAGGATCATTTAAAAAGAAAACTAAAGGAATTGCAATGTATACTAGGCTACATAAGCAGGGATGTGCCAGCAAGTGCCAGACAGCTGAGTTAAACTACCATGTGGAGTTTATGCCAGTGACTTGCTGGGGAACAGCGGCAGCATGAGCTTGTTCAGATGAAGGAGCCATGGCAAGGCAGTCTGCAGCAGGCTGACAGTCAGGTCTGGATCACTTTTAACCATCTTTAAAACCATCTTTTAACATGTCTGTGCAAGTAAATGACCATCACTTGCTTCTGAAATGGGGTCTCAGACTTCCAGGAGAAAAGCCAACAGTGAATCAAGGAAGACCATATATTGCTGGGACATCTGGTCTCAAGCCACAGTGTAAGGCTACAACCTGCCATGACCAGTAAAAAACTGTGTATCCTTCTGTTGGATAAAGTTTAGGTGATTTAGGCAGAATGCATTTGAACATGTCCCATTTTCCAGTGATGCTTCAGATGTCAAACCTTGCAGTGAAGCAACAAGGCCACATTAAAAGATTATTTCCAGGCACTTTGGCTTGACTGCTATAGAACACTAGGATCCTGCCAGTGAGAGAGAGAGCGCTAACATCAAACCAGGCTGTGGCATTCGTGGTTTTTGCTTTACTTGTATAAGATAAAGGGCTAGCTTAGGACAAAATTAACATTTAAACAGCATTCTAGAGAGAGAATGCCAGGACAAGGTTGGGCGCATTAGTAGCAGAGATTTGCGGGTATTGCCATGTTTGCTCCTTGTACCTGGCTCCCTTTGGTGCCTTGGCACAACCCCTTGGAACAGGCAACATTTAAGGGGCCATGTGGGAAATCGAGTGGGCCCAGAGCGCTTGGTGGCTCTGCCAGTGAGGGACACCCCAAGTGGCTGCACCACCACCCTGACTGACACAGCTCTGCTTTCAAAGGCAGGATCCTGCAGGTCCCACCTGCCCTTGTCAGAAACACCCAGAGAAAACATCACAAAACTGCTTTTTATTTACTACAGGAATGGCTCCTTCATCATCCGCCCCAATTATTTATCTTTTTAAAAATTATACAATAAATATAACTACATTTTAGAAGAACTACACACCCTTCCCACTCCAGAGCTCCCCTAAATGAATGCCTGGGAAAAATCACAGAATATGCTGAGTTGGAAGGGACCCACAAGGATCATCGAATCTAACTTGCACAGATCAGCCCCAACAATTCCACCATGTGCCTGAGAGTATTGTCCAAACTCTCCTTGTGCTCTGTCAGGCTTTGTGCTGTTCCCACTGCCCTGGGGAGCCTGTTCCAGTGCCCAACCACCCTCTGGGGGAACAACTTTCTCCTAATATCCAACTTGAACCTCCCCTGACACAACTTCCGGATCTTCCCTACTTCGCTACCCTTTAAACTCATCAAGTGGATCCAGGAAAGGTGGGAGCACAAAGGTGCCTCTGATATTGAAACACCAATTCAGTCTGGGTCTGTGGGTAACTTTCGGCTCGAAGTTACACCAAATGAACCCGCAATCTCTCTTGTTAGTAGCAGTTACTGAGAAATGGCACAGCTGACTTTTAGCAGAGGGCAGAGGTTACGCGAGAACTCCTTTTAGTGACGGGCAGAATTTTCTGTGCAGAGCTCTGGTGTCTAGTTCTGGTCTAAGGAGCGTGTGGCCTTAACCAGCTGTTAGCAGCAGTCACAGCACAGCACTGGGACAGGCAAGACATGCAGGACTACTGTACCTAAAGTAGGTGCACTCGCACTTCGACTGCGATCTTCAGATATCCCAACAACGCACAAACCCACAAGGCAGCACAATGGGAGGGAACACGCAGAGGGACAAGGGAAAACACAGTTCAAAACTTACGTCAACAAAATACGAGACAAAAGGAGGGAGGTACAAGAGACACATGTGCCACACGAATGCTGAATTCACACCAATTCACTGTTAAACCCCCTGGCACAGAAAAGAAATGAAGTGGAGCTCTGTGGTGGAGAGGAGTCGCTTCGCTGCAGGGAGGTGACCTGCTCCAGGACACACCCAGGTGTGAGTGTGACTCCCGTGTGGTGGCAAGTATCTGGACACAGTTTTACAGATGGAAGCACTGAAATCTGGATAACACAAATAACTTACTAAAAGTCACAGGGCCCTGATCTAGATGGCCGATCTTCAACATCCACGAGTACTCTGCTTTGTTAGACACATTAATCTCAGGATGAAACAGGTGATTACACAAAAGCACACATGAAATAAACAAAAGCAAAGAGTCTAGCCCTCAGAACTGTAAGATGGCAAGTTCCCAGGCTGTCACAAAAAAAACATGGGCGGTGTACGACTAACATGTAAGTGTATTACTTTAAACAAAAGTCTAAAATTGTCCTGGAGTAAGTAAGAACAGGAGAAACTTCAGCTCAACAAAGCAGAAGGTGACCCCTTCGTGCTTCTGAAAGTGAGAGCTAAAATCCTAAATCTCATGCAAAAGGAAAACAAACTTTAGATGACTGGCTCACGGATGCTTTAATTGGAACAGTGGAAACACTACTGCAGCAATAAATGTGAGTAGGATTTCAGGTGGTGGCAACAGTGACTTCTGCATTAAGCAGAAGATTTTGTTTGCATCTTTGTCACATGCAAATGCCACCAAATGACAATAGCAAAACAAACCCCCACCCCATTACAGGTTAAAAATCAGTGTCAGCTTGAATGACTTGCCAATCCTGTTCCTGTTGTCACCATCTCTTTTGCCAGGCTGCTTAAATACAAAAAAAAAGTAATGTGGAAGACTGAGTGCTGCTGCTCCATTTCTGCACATCTGAAATATCTTATGAAAGATAAACGGAGGATGGAGCCAGGGGAGAAAAAAGCCCACAAATCCCATGTGTGAACTACTGCCAGACAGTCTGTATCTCAAAAGACCAGCAACCTCCATAAGGTCCCAGGGGAGATGTTACAGCAGAGGTGGAACCAGATCAAACATTTCATTCCATCAGTGCTTTCTTTTCCCTTGCTGCTCGGTATTTTCCAAACATTCTACTAAGAAAAGTGCCACCAAGTCACAGTGAGACTAAGGCTGGTCTATCTGCTTCCTCAGACAGTTATAGTTGTTGTTGAGATCCTTCAAAATGCACTGCAGACACGATACCTACCCAGGTTGGGGGCACTTGCAGTCCTCTTGTTATTTTTTATCTTGAAAAAGCCCCGGCCAAAGGAAGATCTGGCTTTGCGGGTACCAAAACTATCCTCGTCGCCTGTGCCACCATGAGAGGGAGACTTTGGGGGCAAGGTTGCAAAATTATGACCTTCCATAGGAGGTTTAACCTGCTGAAATTGGGGAAAAAAAGATTCAGTATAATGAAATTGCAAAAGGCTTTTTGAGAGACACTGCACAGTGACTGCTGACAGAATCTTGGGAGTTACTCTTGTTTGTTACTACAAGAAAACAATATGAACACCAGTAAGGAAAATATAAACAAGAGGGTCATTTAAATGTGTTGCCTTGGTTTCCAGTGGGATAGACTTCGCTTTTTCTGAATAGCTGTGTTTTGGCTTTAGCATGAGAATAGTGTTTGACAACACATGGATGTCTTGGTTGTTGCTGAGCAGGTCTTACCCTGGGTCAAGGACTTTCCAGTTTCCCAGACTCTGCCAGTGAGGAAGGGCACAAGAAGCTGTGAGGAAGCATGGCCAGGACAGCTGACCCAAGCTGGCAAAGGGATATTCCACTCCATGGGATACCATGTCCATTGTATAAATCGTGGGAGTTACTTGGAAGGGGAGCTGGACACAGGTCAGGAGATGAACAATAGTATGTGCACCACTTACCTTTTATAGGTTCTCTCTCTCTCACTTCCTTTCCCTTTTTTATATTATTTTTATTACTGTTACTGCTGTTATTTTTGTTATTTACTTTGTTTGAATTCTCAAACTGTTTTTAGCTCAACCCATGCATTTTACCCTTCTCTTCCTGATTCTGCCTGGTACTCCATTGTTAGTTGGGGTTAAACCATGACATGTTCAGGACGCAGGAGTACTATCACTACCTGCTAAGAGTAACCTGTCTGTTCAAAGATATGGAAAAGGTCCTGGAAAGCCTTGAACTTTTCCAGTTTCCCATGATTTCTGTCTCCCCCACTGGGAGCTGTATGGGCAGTGGGAAGGAGAGAGGCATCAGTTCTCTGCCAAGTGCCAGAGCTCTTTCTGTCTATCACTGCTCAGCAATTACTGAATTATAGGATGAATTGGTGATGTCTCCTGCCAAAATTGAGAGGAAATTATGTATCCAGCAAGGAGAATAAAGGCCAGGAGAGATACCAGACATCTCAATTTAAATCAGCTTAAAGCAGTAGTAGTTTAATTTTGCTGGGTGTTACACTGACTCTTTAAAAGAAGAAGGAAGCAAAACCATTCACAATGCAAATATAATCTTTTGGATTTTGCTGAATCAATACAGCGTTCACCCTAAAAGTGGTATCTGAGGTCTGTCACCTCTACTCAGGTCTTCCTGTAGGTAGTAACTGCCACCTACTGCCATAAGGTATCACAGGATAACTGTTCTACAATGACAGTCTTTTCAGAAACACAGTTGCTACTCATAAAAAACAACCGGGAAATCCAAAGGTTTTCAAAGAGACACTAATCAAAGGTAATTACACAGTCAGTAAAATATGTGATGGTTAGTTTTGCAAATTATCTAGTGGTGGAATACCTGGGGGAAACATTAGCTTAGATGGCAAGCTTTTGCTCAGCCAGACTGGCAGATAATCTATGTGTGAGGAGACAAGGACACTGACACTGAAGTGATGATGACACCCAGCAGAGACACCACACTATTCTGTCTGCAGGGCTGCTATTCCCCCTCTGGAATTGTGTGTGGCAATTTCACACCACAGAGCCTTTCAACACCCTCTCTGCCTCTGTTCCTCCATGTACAGACACACACGTTACCTCTGTTGGCTTCTGTGCAGAGTCTCTGTCCTGTTTGGGAGAGATTCAGATAGACATTTAAAAAGTCATGGTTTATAGCCAGTACTCTGAGTTTAATTCTGACTGAAACACATTTCCCTTCATGCTTTTTCCCCCAAAATAAATCTCTTCAGAGCTGTCTTTCACACAGATTAATCTTTGCGATTAATTCTTTGAGGTCAGTGAGCTGACATGGAAATACAGGTGCTTTGGTTTGCTCTGTGAAGGATTAGCTGTGCACATAATTAGCGACATCCACAACGTTAAGGCACTTACAGGCAGAGCTGACTGAGGGGACCCAAAGCAGGAATCAGAGAGGGTAGAAGCCAAGAACATCAAATATCCACAGCCTCTACTCACTGGCTGTCCAAAGAACCAAAATACCCCAACCCATAAACTCCAACTCTCATCATCAAATTCTGATTACATTCTCAGTCCAGTCAACATCCCTCCTATGCACTAAGGCACAGGAAGCATCAGGAAAATCGGGAGCTTCTAGCAGTTCAGGCTCTCCCAAAAGAGGACATAAATCACTCCGATTTGATTACATTGCTGGAGGTTTGCTGCTTTTTGGTCACTTCTAGAGAAATCTAAACTGAAGCTATCACCAGACATACCCTGGGCACAGTATTTTTGTTCCTGAGCACTTGAAACACATAGTCAGCCCATACTGGATTTTGTAATGCATTAATTACATGGTCTTCCAAAATTATTCACCTTAAACATGGATAGGAAGTGGTAATGGGTCTTACTTTCTTCTTAAGCCAGAAAAGCATGCCCACTAAAAAAAACCCACCTCAATATCTGAGGAAAAACACAAGTGTCTCAGGTAACAGCATCATGCAAAGAGAAACAAAAAAGCACCTGTGTTTTCAAGGACAGATTTCAGATTTTCTCCTTTAATAAAATCTGGGAGATGTCACATGTATGTGACTGCAACAGAGGGGTCACCTCTATTCTTTAAAAGAATGGGAGGAAGTAGGAGACCAAACCTACCCCTTCGGATGCCTCTTTCCTCAAACTGCTCAGACTGCTGGACTTCTGCAGCGAGGAAGTTCTGCAACAACAACATGAAAACCAAGCTCAGTTACTAGAATTAAATTTGCTAAGACAGAGACACTCACATGAACCAGCTTTAAAGAAGGCATTACAATAAATGCTGAGATACATTAAATCGTCACTGGGTTTAGCGTAGGACAAGAAATGCAGTAATCAGAACCCACGAAATTTAATGAGATAAGAAGCTCCACACTGTAATTACTGCTGCTGATGCTCCAGTGACACGATGCCCACCTGTGGACACTGCTGACTTCTTGTTTAGCATATTTTCAGAATCACGAGCAGAAGGCAAGGGAAGTGGTACAAACAAAAGCTACAGAGTACAGTAGTTTTAGCAACAGACTTTTGACAAATTTAATCCTTAAGAAATCAAGCATGAGCATTTTAGTAGTTTAGCTTCAGTTTTATTTTCCATTTCAGACCAGATATTCCCAAATGTCTGGTGGAATTTACAGTCTAGAACACTTAAATGTGGTTGAAAAGAAAGTTACCATTAAAATTTTTCTCATAACAATATAAAAATTTAGAGTAACTCACTGAATTTTACAAAGCTACCTACCTTTATACCAACATAAGGAGAGTAGAATTCCGCTTTGGGAATATTCTTGTGGCACCAAGTCATTTGAAATACAAACAGCTGCTGCATGCCAGAGAAACCCTGTTGATTTAGGCTCCTTACTAGCAAATCACTTTGACTCAGCTTTGACTTCATAAACAGTCCCACTGATTCCCCTAGGGAATATGGCTATGTGGCAGAAACTAAAATTACTTTCTCATTGTAGTTCACTCATCACCTCTCCCCCACTATCAAAGGGAAAAACCCAAATCACATGGCAAAAAACTATAAATTTCAGAGTATACTGAGAGCCTACCAGAGATGTAACAGAAAGTAAGTGTGCACAGATAAAGCATTGTAAAATAATGCTCATGAAAGCACAGGACATGAGCAGAAACCTACCATCACTAAATACCATCTTTGTTTGAATTAGTTGAGATATTTTTCCATGTGTATGGAAAATACGGGGGGTGGGGTTTTCAAGTTGACAATCACACATATGTTCACAGGTTATTCTGAGTTGGAAGGGACCCACAGGATCATACAGTCCAGCTCCCAAGCGAACGCCCACCCACGGATCAGACCCACAAGCGTAAACAGTTTCGATTATGGAACTTACACTGGACTATCACACAGATGAGTTTCTGGGGAGGAACCTGTTGATCTTCCTTCACTGTAAAAAAAAAAGATATTTAAAAAGTAAGGCATTCAGGGATCCCATCCAAATACCTTGCTGAGACAGAAATCCCACCATCTCAGCCTGCTTTAATTCTGTTTTCACTTCAGCTCTTATGCTACTAACAGAAGAAAAATTTCCCCCTCTGGGGTGGCAAGTCTTGTAAAGGATAAAGGACAAAGGTGAGCTCAAGATAAAGATGAGCTGCATGAGGCACAGCAGAAACCAAGCAAAGCTGGTCTTCTGCACAGGCTGTTTCCCTTGCCTGCAGCTGGAAAAGCCGCACTTCACCTTGAGCTTGGACTGATTTTTTCCCATTGAGATTGATAATTGTTTTAAGGCACTAAGACTTTCCTGCCTCTGGATTCTTAGAATCTGATACTTCTTCAGACAAAGCCAAGCACAGCCTTTGTTTAGCTGTGAGTCTGGGGTGCTTTTCCAAACTCTCCGCAGTGCAAGGTCCAAGTTTCCTCCCAGGGCAAGAAGGCTGCAGGATTAGAAATTAAAAAGGCCACTCCTTGCTTACTGAGAAGGATTTAATCAATGCCCTTCATGAACACGAGCTTAGTTTGCTACAGCTACTCAGATGAATGCCTTGTTTAACTGACTTAATGACTTGACAATTCAGAAACTGATAGATTATTAATCTCATTAAATGCCACAGAATATTACATTTACAATTGAAAAATACATAGAAGACATAATACCTCATTTCACTTGCAGGATCTGGCCTAGGATGTGTTTTCACTCTCTCTGCAACAGTTTCTGAGCTCTTGGATGTTGATGAAAAAGAAGGAATCGAAATCTGTAAAATACTGGTGTGGATCTGTAAGGAATTCTGAAAAGGATGAAGAATATGAGTTACACTCTTCTGAGCTGATATTAAGCAGTCATAAATGAAAAATGAGTAACAGATAAACTATGGAAAGGAGGATCTGAAATAAGGTTCCAAAAGTGACTTTTTTCTTTCTACTGCAATACAATGTTTTACCCCTTGAAGATAAAATTGAAGATAAAACATGAATTATTGCACAGATCGAAAAAAATCTCCCAAGCCTCCCTCTTAAATCTGTCTCTACCACAGACACCATGAAGGGTAAGCTCACTTTTCAGATTTACTCCTGTTCTCAGTCACTCAGAAAATACCAAAAAAACCTGCTAAATATTTAATTGAATTTAATTTTCTTCATAGTATGTTCATGCTATTTAAGTAAGCCAAGTCCCTGCTCTGATTCCAAGTTCTAAGAAAGGAGATCAATCAGGAGTTTCTTAGTAGAAAATCTGATTTTAAAAATCAGAGATTGGAGCACAACCTACTTATTTCACTGAATGGATGTAATGATGATTAAATCATTAAATATATCATGTCATATTTAAAAGAAGTCCCAACATGTTTATTTCAAGTTCATGCCAAATTAAATAGAGCTCCTAAAATAGCTAAGTTTGATATGAAAACTGATTTCTAACTAATTGCTAGGTAAAGTAGTTTAGACCTGTTCTCATGGCAAACACAGCTCTGCATTGTCCCCTGATTCCATCAGATGATTAAGAAAAATAAATTTAATTGACTTAAGTTAAATTCTTCAACAGCTTTCACAAGAAAACTACGTTCTTTAAAAGAACATGAGATATTATTAACTTGCAACCCAGAAAAAAAAATCTTTTCAGAAACTTGAGTTTCAGCATCTGCAATATACAACCAGCACAAGGAATGTTTTCAAGGACCAATGGCACTAAATGAGGAAGGAAAAAGAGATACCTCTTCATGAATATTCACATTAAACTCATCATGGATTGGAGATGCTGTTACCGGGGTTGGGGATGGGCTTTTCTCTGGCTCAGTCAGACTTGGAGTGTCCAATAAAACCGTGGAAACAGACCCTGAATTCAAGTCTTCAGCATCATTTTCTTTGCCTGAAGGAAGAGAACATGGAAACTCATTGGCTTTATTTCTGGATCCATGATGTGCCCATGCAAGGTGCAGCCATTTATGGCCCAAAAATGGAAGGATTTGACTGTTGGGGTTTTGTAGGGCAGCCCACAACAGGAGAAGAGGAGTCACTGCCAAGTGTTGCTTCCCAATTCAACCACTACAACACAGCAGAGTTGGAACAGAGGGAGCACATACAACAACAAAACGCCAGCAAATGTCCTCAGGACATTTGTGGGATTGGTTTCAACAAGCTGAATAAACTCCCAGTGTCTGAGTTTTGGAATTTCATATTAAATACTTCACTTCCCTTATTCACTAGGAAAAGATCAGGAGATCAACTCTGCCTGAAACTAAAGCTGCCTCCGTGGCGTCTTCAAGTCATCCATAGGAAAAATGCAGCGCACAGCCCAAGGGTCCAGCACCAGCCTTTAAGTGACTACATTGTGTTTACAGCCTGCCACAAAATGAGTGTGTCTCATTCAGTTAATATGAAGCCCTGAAGCCCATCTGGCATCCTCTGCTCCCAAAACTGCTCCTGAACTGCCTCAGTGCTATCAAAAATCCTGGATTGGTTGTTAAAGACCAATCTTTTAAAACCTTGGTTAAAACCCAGTATTTTGATTTTTGAATTTTGGTTAAAAACCAGTACTTTCTAAAAAGTGAGCGAAAATTTAGCAGTCGAAGTAAACACAAGTAAACACTTTAGTCTGTTCACAGCAAAACCATCTCTTGCCCATTCTTCACTCAAAGTTCTGTCCATGCTCTGTGAAGTGACCATAAAACACAACTCCCAGAGCCTCGAGGTCTGTTCTAACATCCTCCTGTGTTTGAAGGCCTAACACTGCATGAAAAAGCAATACCTATTCAACATTCAGCACCACAAAAACGCGGATCTTGCTTTCTCACTTTTGGACTATCAACAATCTTCACTTTTTGAAAGTATCCCTGAGGGTTCCTATGTCCCTGTCCTAGGAGGGCCATCGACCTCCAACATTTGCAGAGCCAGCAAAAGCCCCCAGCCTGTGTCTGTCCTAAACCAACTCAGGCAGCAAGTTTGGGTCAGTTCAAGATCTGTGGAAGGCTGGGGTGGCCTCCTTTGGCCCTCAAAGGGCTCAGTGACAAAGGAGGTTTCCATAAGACAGTAACACAGTGCTTTTAATTTGTGCATGTATCACACATGAATAAATTATCAGAGCACTAATATTTGGAGGGGACAGGGCTTTCTGAGGACAATGACCTACAAAATGCAACCTGAGTGCTGAAAGAGCAGGATAATGCAGGGGGGAAAAGCTGCTGTAAAGGGAGATGGTCATTTTTTAACATCCAAGCGTTTTCATCTGAAACCCCAGAACCATTCCAGAGTAAGATTCTACATGTGTTTCTTCTGAATTTCAAGGGAGAAAGGAGAGAGAGGATTTAATGCAGTTACACCAAATTTTTGACCAGCTCAACATTTATCACCTCAGGGCACCAGAAGCTGATGGATCTGGAAACCCTCACCAATCTTGGAATATATGAAATGGACCATTACATTTTATGGTATGGATTATAGGTTCCATTTCAGTCACACAGTTAAGATCGCTTCCAAAATCCATCTGGAGTTAAAAGGAGAGCAGAGTTTGACTGGTTTGGCTTGTACAATACCTTTTTTACCTTGAGCCAATATCACCATGTCTTGAACTTTCTTGTACCTATTCAGAGACTGCCGGAGCTCTTCTATCTTCCGATCCTGAAATAAAGGGAACTTGTGACTGTGCTTCCTCACCCAGAAATACAAATACTAGATTCTTCAATTTAAAGGAAGAAATGGCAACTGTGGATGGGACAGGTCTCAGAATGCTGAGAGGTTTTGAAACTTCAAAAACTTGGATTTAACAAAAACTACCACCTGATTAACCACCAGAATTGTCCCAGCCTTGAAAGTGTTTCAGCTCCTCTTGTTATGTCAAACGTAAAGTATAATAAATTTGCCATGTACAAAGGATTTAGGGCTTTGGTGATCAAAAGA
The DNA here is from genome assembly GCA_013390025.1 of Pitta sordida. Taxonomy (NCBI): domain Eukaryota; kingdom Metazoa; phylum Chordata; class Aves; order Passeriformes; family Pittidae; genus Pitta; species Pitta sordida. The sequence goes on along the minus strand of WEKX01002394.1, from coordinate 86,289 downwards.
AAACACCCTATAAAATGCACATGCATATGAAAGCACAAAACCACCCATGAAAACAATTCCTACTTCACAGAAAGCCCTTTTGGAAACACAGCCTGGGATATGGCACCTTTATGGAGCTCTTTCCATTTTTCAGAACACAGTGTAAATTGTAGTCACACCAAATGCAATGGCACAACAGTGTAAGGACTCTGTAAACACCCTGTGTGCACTCAACACAGCTCATAAATGCTCAGTTACAGTCCCTTAAAGGCCCTGCAGTGTTTCTGACTATGAAAAAAACATTGACTCATAGAAGGTTAGTTTTTAATTGAATCATGACAAGCTCACATGTGAAGGTTTTCCTAAAGAGAATTAAATTAATCTGAGGAATGATTACTGGAGAAAATAATGACTTTGCTACCTTCTCTTCATTTGCTGCCATTAGAGATTCTACCGCCTTCTTCATTTTCTGTACCTCTATATCTAAAAACACAATACAGTTCTCCAAGTCAATTTAAACAAGACAGTGTGAGAAAACAAAAAAACAAAAAACGTAGAAGCAATTCAGCAATATCTGAAAGTAAATTAACAAATTAACAGACAAAACATAAGCCATTTAAATTCAGGTTTAGATGGAAATACATAGAAGAAAGACCTTTTTTCTTCAAAACATCTTCTCTGACAGTTTTATTAAGGAAATTAGGAAATTCAGGAAATTTCCTTAACTCCTCCCACTAAGACTTAAGAGAATGGAAAACTCAAGAGTAAAACTACTGCTTGAGTTTCACTATCTCCATCTTTCAAATAACCAAATAATTACAAAACAAAGCTCAAAACAAAAAATGCTGCATTTGAAGCGAAATGAAACACATCCTCGTTATAACAGTCAGCAAACACCCCAAAATGGCATCTCAAAACCCCACTATACAAAGCAATGGGATTAATGAACATGATGAAGGAAGCACTGGGCAGTGATGCTAAACCTTAATTCAGTATGGATGTAGAAATTAGGACAGCACAATGGAATGACATAAGTATTTGCTGGGATGAGCAGTCATGCTGGAATATAAATTGTAGTTCAGCCTTGGAAAAGGTCCCTAACACAGATGACAGCGCTTCATCTATAATCCTTATTTCCCAAGAAGTGTAATGTGGAAACACGTGTGGTCTGCAAGTGTTAGGAATCAAAATCCAAAGGGAACAGAAATAATCTCTGTTTTTTCCTAAAAATCCAAGTGTGTAAACGAAGTAAACTTTAAATTTTGCCACAAACACAGGCAAACTTCTTGCCAAACTCACGGGCAAGAAAGCCTTTTACACCTCTTTTTAACTCCATAAAAATTCTTGGAAAGCAAACAGAGCAGGAAGAACATTTTTCCTCCTCAATAAAATGTAGGAAGAAAATAAGCTGTCTGGCTGGCTTTCCAGATCAAAAGCATCCAGAAACATTGGGCTAAACCAGCAACTGATCCAGTTCCAGTGAGGTTTTCCCCCTCAGTTCTGCTGGCTGAAAACCTGGTTTACTGGATTGCAACTAAATTTCACTGAGAAGCAACTGCTTTGTGGATCTTCCCGGAAAAATTTTCTTTGTCTATCAGCTTTTCTTCAGAAAATTTCTCATTTCAGAGGTGGTATCCCCACCTTGATTCTCAAATTTTACTGAAGCTAAGGGTTATAGATGATGCACCCCAATGATGTTTGTTAAAGCAGTTTTGCAAACACATGCAGGAAGCTATTTTGGAAAGCACTTGTGGAATGCAAATGCTTGTGGAAAGACACCAGAAACCTTACTTTTATCTTTGAGCTTCTTTTTACAATTTTCATCTGTGCAGGAAAATCCATTGGATTTGAAATTAGCGTGAAGGTTATGACATTAAATCACTTTAGAGACAATACTGATGCTAAAGGAGTCAACTATTCCTCACTTCATTCAGCTAATGAGGGATAACCTGTGCTATCTGCAAAAAGCATTTCTTAACATTGGTCCAAGGCAGAAAAAACGTGTTTCACCATAGCAAAACATCTTCTGCTGAGCTATTCTGAAAACTAAACCAAAGCTGAGGACCAGAGGGTACTGGGAGTTCAAGCAGTTCCTCAGGAAAAAAAGCCCTATAGAGGCAGTCATGAATGCAACAAAATCCGACCTTGTTGACATTTAAATGTCCTCAAAAAAAAAAAAAGGAATTGTGGCTCATTGTGGTCACTTTTAGTGATCTTAGGAAGCGGTTTTGAAGAGACTGTCTTATTAAATAAAATGTGACAGTCTACACACAGCATTTTCCTCCTCAGGTCAGGGGTGGAGACTCATCTCATGTGGCTTTCTTTTTCAAAAACAAAACCCCTATAAAAGCATAACCTTAAAACCAGCAATAACTATCAGCAAGATATATTCAGAATTTGAATTGCAGAAGGTCAAGAAACTCTGTAAAATTTTTGTAAGGCTTTAACACAAAATTTCTAGTTTTCAATAAAGTAAATCCTAAATCTAAGCTTCCCTCAAATAAATACTAATTTAGTTTCTGCTTTGCAAGTAAATATAAGAACTAAGCATGTACAAATTTTGTGCTAATCCAAGCCGAATTAAAAATTAGACTTAACCAGTGCACAAATCTAGAATCAGTCCCCAATTCCAGCTTTTTACATCAGATTTTGGTCTGTAGTATGGCTTTTCCATAGATTAAAAAAGTAACACGAAGCCCATAGGTAACCACGTAGAAAGATTCCTTTCCAACACAATCTTTCTGGGGAACTTGTTGAAATTATTTTAAGCATTTCTTGGCCAATATAGACTGCATCTTTGGAGGCCCCAGTCAAGCCACATGAGGAGCTAACTAAGGACTTCTTGACTTGTTTAAATTTGCTCAAGAGTTCGCTATGACAGTCAGTTCAGCAGCTGCATCATCAACACCCACTAAGTAAATTACAAGAGGTAAACACAAAGGCAAAGTTTACCAAAATTGAAGCTTTTACAAGTTATTTCCCATGCAACTATTTATGGCAACAACCTCGGATGAGGTGACTGAGGAGGACATGGTGACAGAGCCTCTTTTTTCCTTACCTCTGTCCAGTATTTCAATTCCTTCTCCTTTGAGCTTGCAAACCAATTTTTCGTGCAACCTTTTTACCTCAGCTTCCTTCTGCTCTAGTTTGTCTTTCAAAGCTGATAGTTCATCCTGTAACAGACACAGAGTCACTCAGTGACAGCTTCCACGCACACCCGACATGTTTCCAACATTCCCTCCTAGGAAGCACATTGGACAAATCCTCAGCCCATGGAAACGACCCAAGGCCCCCTGATAATTACATTGGCTGAGGGTAAACCCACCAAACTGATTCTGAACACCACAACAGACCTCTGAGGGCAAAACCAGGGGGTCTGTGGCCTGAAATCATCAGTCTAATGTATAATTGTAAAGAGATTTTACAACTAAATTTAAAAAAGAAAGAGTAATGGGTGGAGGAAAAAGGATTTTTCTTATATATTTAACCTTGCAGAGAAAGAAAACGTGCAGGTGATGAGGCTGAAGGCTAATTTAATCTGATATTTTTAGGGCATTTTGCATGTTCAAAGTGAAACAACTACAAAACTGTGCTTACACCAGGCTGAGGACAGTTTCAGGAATAACCACAACTTCCAGGGAAGAAAAATCAACTATGACACCATCAAGCACATGGACACATACTAGAAAGCAGTTCAGACACAAATGTGGTACCTCTGCCACAGTTTGGGTTTGCTGATGAAGCATTAGGGAAGGAAGCTTAGAGCTGAGATTCTTGGGAATGAGACAGATGGTGTTTGGGGGAGTTGGGTGTATTAGAAAAACGCTGTCAAATTTTAACTTAGATCTAACCATCTGCACTAGCAAGTGACTGGCACAGGTCCATGCATTTAACTTTTTAAAATTTGAGTCAAATCCTACCCAGTTTAGTAACATGTTTCTTTGATGTCCGAGGATATCTTGTGCAACAGCATCATCAAGACAGGACCCTCACTGCAAATGTACCCAACACTGAAAATTTAATTTGTTCAGCTTGCAAACAAAACAAAACAAGGCAAGACTCATCATTTTGGCATTAACAGCTTGTAACTGACGTTTTAAATCCTTAAAGGAATAAACAAAACTAGAATACTGTGGCTTAGGTATTTTCCTGGGCTACCCTCAAAAGATCTGTTGCAAATACATTGTGATGTCTGCAACCCAAACCATGGCCCAGACTATGGAATTTCCTGAAATTGGTTCCCGTTTCCTCTAAAGCGTCATTAAAAAAAAAATTATTAATGTTAAAATTGACGAGAAATCAAAGCTTCTTCCAAAGCAGTGATTGGGCAATAAATAAAATTCTCCAGTGCTCCAGCATAGCACTGATTTTTAAGGGATTTCTGCAAGTGTAGGATCCATGCTCCTCCAAAATAAAACCATTTCTTGGCCACTTGAGGGGCTGCTGTTATATCCACGGGCAACTAGAGCTGCATGCGGTTGTCAGTGTGTATTTCTTCCCCTGAATTAGAAACACGATATGCAAATTTACATGTGGGAGAGGGGACAGCATAAAAGAATCACTATTTTCCAGCGAGTTTTCATGAATAATTTTTCTCTAAAAGGGTGATAAAAAGCGCTGTTTGAATAATGGATGTAATCTACAGAGGAGGCAATCTCCCCTTGGAAGTGGAATGATTTTAACCCAAGCCTAATTCCATTACGTGTAACCCATGCAAAAGTTCACAACACTAAAATCCTCTCCCATCCCATATAAAAAAGAATACATAACGAGCTCTCCACATCTAATGAACAAGGGCAACACAGAGCAATGAATGGAGAACAGAGCATGATGGCACGACGCAAGACAGATCTTAAAAGGGTGACACATGAAGGATTCAAAACAGGCCCAAATGTTACCCAGAAACTACTACACCTTTAGCATCTGGCTTTTTTGTTCCATCCGCTGCTTTTCATACTGCATCTGACCCACTTTGATTTTCATACTAGAAAGTTTGGCCATTAAAGACTGGTAACAGAGACAGAGGAGTGAGAGAAAACTAAAGGCAGAAAAGAGACAAGGCTGAATGGCAAAGAGAATTTAAGACACTTAGAGAAACAGGCTGCTACAAATACTTAAGTGAATGCTTTCTCTTCAGAAGTGGCTTATTTTTAGCACATTTAGGAGAAAACAAATGCTCCATTTTGGTGTCACCTATGGCATACATCTCACATACTGCAACTGTTTCTTGACATATATGTAGAACAAAGGTCTAAACAGGTAATAAATTTGTTAACAGTGGGGTAAGTTATCCTTCATATAATAAACAATGCTCAAGCTGAATACCATAGGATGAAATTTGGAAATAGCTCCTGTTGTTAAGTAAGAACCATGAAACCCCAGGGCCTGAGAATGCTCAGGATTTTGCAGGGTGCAGGCAAGGATTAGGGAAAAGAGGGAACTCCTAAAGCCTGACTCACACCCATCTCTGCCTCTTCCCCTCAGCCTCACTTACTTTGGTTGTTTTCAGTTTTTTCTCATACTGGAGTCTTTCATTGTCCATTTCTCCCACTCTCAACCGCAATTCACTTATTTCCTGGATCAAATCCTGAGTGGAGGGGGAAAGAAGACCAGAAACATTTACAGGGATGTCATTATCACTACACTTACTGAGCAGCTTCTTTAAAACACCAAGTGCTCAAGACCTCAAATAAATCTATCTTCTCAGGTCTGATGGTCAGCTTTGACACTACGACAATTGATTTGTGTGTGGGTTTTCCCTTCTATGGCATGTCAAAACATGCTGTGTGACACTCACTGCTGAAGTTGTTGCCTATGTACCACCACTTGAACTACGTGACTTTTAAAATACTTGGTGTGTCACACAACAGACCAATCTTGCAACCAGAATCCAAGAGTGTAAGATCCTGGGGCAGAAATTCTATTATTCTGATGAATCTGTTCTGGACTTCATGGGTAATTAGATCATTTGCCACTGGTGACCAAAAAATACCATACAATTTCTCAGGTGTTAAACAGAAGCTCAAGACAAGTCCTAACAGCATGCTTTGCCCAAAAATATTTTAAATTACTCCTTTGCAAGTCCAACTCACTTTTTAAGTTAGCTACAACAAAGTAACTGCAATTTTTTTGAAGCAGAGGAACACATGAAAGATTTACCAGGTTCCATATACAGACACTCAATACAAAAGAGATATTCCAACCTTGCATAAATGGGCAGAGGAAAAAGGCCATAAAAAGGGCTATCTCCCCTGCTCCTGAAAAATAACCCATGAAACGGTCCTTTACTGACCCAGAGTCAGGTTGCTCCATGCAAATATCCAACATGGATCCATGTGGAGCCGGAGGAGTAGGACACAAAACCTCCCATTTCCCAAAACCTTTTCCTTCCTGGTTTATGTTATTTTCACTCTTCATAGCAAAGCCAGAGAGGCACAAAATAGCAAGGATAACTTTAAGCTGTGGCAGTCTGGGGTTTCCTTATTGGCACTGGGAACATAAACTACTCCCAGAAGAAACTCGTGTGCACAAGGGACACTGGTGATGGTTAAATTATGAAGAACTCCTCATGACTGAGCCAGTTTTTCCCTCTGGCTGCTGCTTCAAAGTGTCTGGTTATGGACTCCTCCCTAAATAAACTCCCTTGTCCAGAATTTTACACAAACTCAGCCCAAGTCAGACCACCCGTGTTCCTTAAGGAAAATAACACCGGTGTCTGCTGAGAAAGTGGAAAGACTGGAATGATTTAAGGAACAAAACAATTACAAATCTCTGTTAAGCATACAATTAGCTTTGGAAAAGAAGCTGTGTATTTGTGAACATCTAGACAGCAAATCCTTAAGAAGAAACATCTAGGGATGCATCTGTTTAGAGAAAGAATGGAGAGGATGAGTAACCAACCAAGCTAGAATGGGAAGTTGCAACGACAGACATAACAACAACTAGATAATATGAGGGATTTAATTTGAATGGTAATTCCGTAGGAGACAGTAGCTCCACAGAGTTGTCAGATGTCAGTGCTGGGGTTTTTATCTTCCCCTTCTTTTCCCTAAATAAAACCAGAAGAAATATCCACAGTTTGTCAGCTTGGGTAAGAATTTTATTCTGTTTCAAACACTCCACACAAATGCCATAATGTGTTTTATGGTCAAGCGTTTTAAATATTCATTTAAATACGCAGCTCTGCTAAAATAATTGATAATATACTATTTTAAACGGGAATATAATTAGATCAACACTAAATACCTCCAAAATCCCTCTTAGAGATATTATAAGGGCTCATACCCTTACAACTAATTAGTCATTCATTTTTCCACTGACCAAATGGAAATTAAGACATATTATCCCCTTCAGTGTGTACGCCCAAGTCTTTTTACATCTGTGGAGTGTTGAAGCAAAGAAGAAACAATATAATAATTTCTATCACACTAAACTACATCAGTCTGGTTTCCAAAGGGAGGGAGATACATTTTAGTAACAGTTCATTAGTTATGGCATAAAGACCCAGGATATAAATCTATATAGCTCCTAATTACAGTAACCAGCTTTGAACTATAATTTAGATTACCTTATTTCTATCAAAGGCAAAAAGTGCATTTCAAGATATTTCCAAGAGAAAGGTCTTCATAGTAGGTAAGCCTTTTGCACAGAGCTAATAGAGCTGTAGTTCACAGTGTGCTCTCCACACTGGAACCACATTTCTGGGAACCAGTAGCTCCACATCCACCTTCTTGGTGTGCTCAGTTGTGCTATTAAGTGATGGAGGGAGTTTAGGGGGGGGAAACAAATGAAGGAGACGTACAGGAGAGCTCCACAATTAACCATATTCAATAAAAATAAGACTAGAAATAGAGCAAGCAAATCACGCAAAGCCCAATCCCTTCTGTTACCTGTTGTGTAAAGCACAAGAAACCACAGGGTGTTTGCAAACAAAGATGCAGTGATGGTTAAATCACTGGAAAGCACCTGCTCCCTGCAGTCATTTGGACCAAGCTTTGCCTCCTCACAGCCACTTACTGCTGGTCTCAGCTCATTTATCCATCATTTGGGCTGCTTAGTGTCAGTGTACAGAGAGTTATTTGCTGTGTGCTGTAATTCATGAAAGAGCCGAGCACAGTGTGGGCAGAGCCCTCACAGGAGCTGTAGAAACACCTCCCACAGAGGCAGGAGACCTCCAGTGATTCCCTACACTTTTCCCTTTGCCAATTTTTCCAGCATTACCATGCAAGGTACTCGCCTGGGCTGCAAAATCAGCTGCTTTTAGAGCAATGCTGTGAGCCTTCACACAACACCTGTTATCCAACTGAGGGGAAAAGGTGATGGGAGGCACATGAATCCATTCCACAGCTTGGCAAATGTGCTACACTGCAGGAATGAACACTGCTGTCACTACAGAAAGAATCACTTACTTTCAACTCTGGGAGTGATTCAAGTCATTAGATTTCAACCTGTGGACTTCAGGTCCAAAGAAATTGATTCAGAAGCAAGCCTCACTTTTTTCCTTATGCTTGTAAATACAATGATGCTCCACTGGAAACTAAGGAGTTGGGAAAACATTGATTGAAGTGGAAAGGGCAATTTCGTTCCCCTGTGATACTGTAATATGGCTTTTTACCTTCTAGAAATGAAGGACATCTGGAACATCCACAATACCAACATCTAACATTTCAGCTCACTTATAAATCCAGAATTGGAAACGTGTCCTGCTTTGTAGGCAGACTCCAAGGTATTTTTGATATGGGGTAATGCCATCCTGCCAGCAAAGCTCAGTCTAATATTTGGAATTTCCTGGAAAAACTGGGTTTTCCCACCTGTTCAGGCTTCAAAAATGAACAAGGTTCAGCTACACAGACCTGCAGAGCACAGAGGCCAAATCCCTCAGGACGAACACTTCTGGGGACGGCAGCTCCCTCGGGCACTGTCCACCCTGCCCTCTTACTCCTGGGCTCCTATGAGGCTGGGGTTTGAAGTGAGGCTTCAAAACAGTCTCAAACTGAGTCATTTTATTCCCTTATAAAAAAAAGTTACGTCTTTTAGTGTGCTGTGTCTCTGCACATGGATGCTTTTGATACTTGCATTGGGCTTGAGTGTTTGCCTCAGATATACCTTACTCAGAAGATGATTTTCATGTGGGGTTGGGAGAGTGCAGTATGTTGATGATTTTAGTTAAATCCAAGCTAAATCCATCTCTACTGAGATCTGATGGCGAGAATCCAAAAGCGGTCCGGAAACCTTTCTTTGTAAAACCAAAATTTAACAAATTTAACACTTCTTATATTAAGGGATACACGTTTTAACCCTACAGACGAGTTCCCTTCTTGCCTGGCAGAAAAAAAAAATCCCAGAAAATTTTCAGGTAAGGCGAAGACACACACAGCTTTCACAATTTATTCCACTAAGATTTACTCACCTCTGTGTCTCTGAATCTGTCCTCATAGTCCAATCTATCCTTCTCTACAGATGTAAGCTTTAATTTCAGAGTGGAAATTTCTGCCATAAGATCCAGCTTCTGAGTTTCAAGGGTTGTTCTGCTTAAAAGCTCCTGATTCGAGATAAAGATAACAGAATTACTCACCCAAGGGGAAGAAATCGGTAATTTATTTTGACAGCTAAAGGTCTCCTTCATGGGAAAAAGCATCACCCTCTTCTTTGCACTATGTGACGCCCTGGGACACAGCTATTATCCATCTGACAGACTCCAGGCACCTAGGATGCATCTGGGATCACAGGGGCACTAATCAGGGGCTGGCTGCCAGGACGAGGAAAAAGCCTGTCTGTCATCCCAGTTGCTGTGGGCAGCAAGAAGCTATGAGGGGAATCCACCCATCCTGCCAGAGGGTTTAATCTAAAGGCTCTTTGAAGTTGAGTGGGGAAGGACTCAAAGAAGAGCAGAACTGGATTCCTACAGTGTTAAAGCAGCACTGACATTACTAAGCACAAAGGCTTTAAAGCAAACATGGCAGAAAATTATCCTTTAGTTAAGAGACATCAAGGGGTGCAACACCTGGGAGCGCAGTGCTCTCACCAAAGCAAAATGCAGTTTGTTCAGACAGAAGGCAGACCAGACAGCAAGACAGACGTGGAGCTGGGAAGTACCTGCTGCAGCATCTCCTCCGTGGCATTCAGCTTCTCCCTGTGCTCCTCCAAGCAGAACTCCAGATCCCGAATCTTTTCGCCTTGGGCCTCCACCTGGTCTGTGAGCACACTTACCTGGGCAGCAGGGAAAAAGGGATGCACATTTAGCACCTTGTATCTGTGCCATGTGTCAGCTGAAGAACTGAAGGTGAGGAGGAGCAGCAGAGCTCTGCAGTGGATGGAACACTTGGAAAAGGCAACAGGAGAGGAGAGGAAGCGCCCCCTGACACTACAATTCCAGCCCAAGTTCTGGTGGATGAATTGCAGTTCTGCTTGTCTCCTCTTGACCTCTTGGAAGTTTCCATGAGGGGTGGCTGGTGCATTTTACGACCAACAATTATGCCTTTGCTGTGGCAATACATTAACTAAACCCATTAGTTCCTACCTTAACAACCTGATAGCTAAACCTCACTGCTTATCATTCATTCTCCCCAAGGGATCACACACAGTGTACCATAACAAGAAGTTTCTCCTCTTCAGAACAACAAAAACAGAGGAGGTTAAAACACACAGCCCAAGGCTGGGCAAGAACAAGACAACACCTATCAGACTTCAGACAGATTCTGGAGTTTCTGTTTTAAATAGGTTCTTCCCTGTTGGGAATGAGGGTGAGGTGCCAGCCCAGCCCTTAGGCCAGGTCCACATCAGGGAATGGACCTGCACGGTGTCCAAGTGGTGCCGGGTATTCCCAACTCCAACAGCAACCAGCTGCAAAAGCAACCAGAGCTGACCCCGATAAGCAGGACCTCCCAGGAGCTGCTTGTCTCCTTTGGCCAGTCCTGCAGCTTTTGTCACCTTTCCTAAGGACAGGACATCTGTCTCCTGATGCAGATTTCATATGAATGGTCATGGAAAGCAGTGATCTTAAGGATGCACAGGAATGTAAGTAGGTGACTGCTCTGCAGACCTGCTCAACTAACTGAGGTTCAAAGAGAGATCAGATACACAAACAGAACGGCCAATCTAAATCCACACCTACCCTTAATCTGGGTTAGTTTGCAGGTACTAGCAAGCATTCTGAACACTATCCAAGACATCACAACTACAAATAAATTCTCAGAGGTTTCATTGCATACTATCAGAATTCTTATGAGTGCAAGAGCAGAAAAAATAATTTGGGTGACAACTCACTTGCAGAACCAGAGATTCCTTATCATTTTCCAGACGAGCCAGCCTTTCTTGATAAACATCTCCATTCCCAGATATGTGTCCATTAGTCTGAAAAAGATAGCAAATATTACACAGTCAGTAATTGTAACCATACTGTCATCCAATGTTATCAACACACTTAAGGAACATTTTTAGTCTGCACAGTTTAAGAACAGATTTGTAGTATTTTCCAGCCCCCTAAGCATTACTTATCAAACATTCTATCAACAAAGGGCACAGGAAAGAATTGTTCAAGGGCTTAATGATGATAAAGGAAGAACCTTCTGGTGACCCAATTCTGCAAAATTCACTTACTGTGCATTCAGCATTTTGCTAACAAAATTTGGACTCAACGATACACGATGCTAAGCCAGACTTGCAAAGAGACAAATACCCTGAGACACTCAGCAAGTGAAACAAAGAAATAAATGTACAATCTACAAGATGTGCATTATGCTTCTTGCAAGTCATACACATAGTAAGAGACATCCTTTTACATCAGACACGTTTTACTGGGTATGGGTGAATGTCTGCACTCTAAACACATCTCTTTGTAAAGCTGCCTGAGGCTAAGGAGAAACAAGAATACATGTTAATGCTATCTGAGAGTTCAGAGGAATCAGCAACTTTCTTCATAATAACTTCAATGCTCTTGAGCAGCGAGAAGGATTTCATTCCATCCATATTCAAAGCTGTCTCAAAGCACTTCATGATCCACGCCACAATCAGATCCCGGCTCAGAAAAGAAATTCTTGTTGCCATCATAGCATAAATTGCTTAGAGGAGTCTGAGAAGCTGCTCTGTAATCCAGGAGAGACACCCACCAACACAGCAGGGCCACAACTGCCTTCTGAACATCTGATGGAAAGATCCTCCTGCCCCTGTGAGCCTGCAACACAACCTTGCCCTGAGAGGCCACCAACCACTCAGGAGCTCCAAGCCTCTGGCTCCTGCTTTGAACCTCCCCTTGGAGCAGCTCACATCCCGTGATTGTAAGGGATGCCTCAGGAAACCTCCTGGCCAAAAATCTTCTAAGGTACACATCTGACATTGGGTGGTGGGAGAAACTGCAAGAATAAAACTCCCACCAGCCGCACTTAAAGCTCACACATAAAGCAAACAGGAGGAGGTAAAAGCATCTGACCTCACCTTGGTGCTCTGAAGAAATCAGGCTGAGTCCTGGCAGCTCTTAAATCAGTGAGCAGTAACAAATGTGTCTCCCAAGCATTGACCTCTACATGGTGACCACAATATCTTCCCTGAAATCCCAAGAGCTACAGGAGGCTAGGAAAGGATTCTCTCTAGTAATTTGTACCAAATTATTTGAATTATGTTCATGCATCTGAATTATTTAGCAGCATATTACTCGGCCATCTGGACACTGAGCACCAGGGCAAAATTCCTCTAAACTTCTGAGTTGGTCATTCAAGATCAGTGAGATCTTCAGTTTCATAGCATTTTAATTCAGATGAAAGAAGTCAAAGAGATTCCAAAATAAACCTGTCAGCTGCTCAACTAGCAGATTCTGCTTTAGATTTTGTAACTTGACTTGTACTTGTGAAACACAAAACTGAGGGATTTGCCTACTTTTGCTACTCTACAGAGCAAGTAGAGTGCTTTAAGTCCTCCAGTGCATCTCAGGCCCTTACTCAGACTCCATAAAAACAGCATCTGTATTTTGTAAAATACAACACATCTATCCACCCAGTCTGTGTGTCTGATGTAGGAGGGTGCTATTTATCCCTCATTACAGGCAGTAGAGGTGCAAAGACACCCCTCCATCCTGGCTAATGTGAAAATCCTTGCCAAAACACAGGTCCAACTCCCTGCATCCCAACCACTCAAACCACTGACCCTCCAAAAACCTCCAGTCAGTGAAACCAGACACAAATCAACTAAAACCAATGAGTGCGTGAAGAAAATGTGGGGAGGGAAGTCTTGGTTTCACACTACCATGAAAATGTCTCTACAATGCTGTGAAAACCAACGAGGTGTTAAAGCAGAACGTTAGTCACTGTGCATAGCATCTTGCCAGGGCACCTTTGTTGTTAACCTCAGTTCACATTCCTGAAAAAAAAAAAAAAAAATCTGCTTTGCTCAGCACATCGTACTTGTCTTTAAAACAGGAGTTTTTGGAAAGAGACAGTTCAGGCCAAAGCTGAGCATTGCCATCAGAAAGAGGGAGAAGGGAACCCCAAGCAGGACAGGAACAAAGGTTGTTCTCACCCAAAACCAAATACAAGGCCTTACAGAATCATAGACTCATTAAGGTTGGAAAATACCTCCAAGATCATCAAGTTCAATCATCAACCCAGCATCATGTTCACCACTAAATCATGTCCTCAAGTGCCATATCCATGTTTTTTAAATCCCTCCAGGGATAGTGACTCCATCACTTCCCCAGGCAGCCTGTTGCAGTGCTTGATAAACCCTTTCAGGGAAGAAATTTTTCAAAATATCTGACCTGCACCTGCTCTGGGACAACCTGAGCCCATTTTCTCTCATCCTGTGAAATTCAGAGACCAGTCCATCTTTTCTCCAGGAGAAACCTTGCAGAGATGTCTTGGTTTTGCAAGCTGTGTGTACTAGAGGCAAAGATCTCTTTTCTAACTATTGCCAGAAATATTTGCCAAAACCTGCATAAAAGCAGAGCTACTGTAGTACCTTAAACCCAGAAAACTTTGTGTACAACCCAAGAGCTTTGTTTGGCCTGAACTGTTCTAACTTCTGCCTGATACCTAGGACTGCCTCTTCATTTCAGGGATGAAAAGGCAAGAAAATCACTGACTTTGGTTTCAGTGGAGGAAAGGATGACACAGAAAGACCATGGCAGCTGTTTCCATGAGCAGCAGCCCCAGGTGGCGCAGAGATCAGGGACCTGCACGCAATGGACACAAGATGCCTTCCCAGATCTTTGCTCTGCACTGTCTTCCAAGACAGCAACTCAATCACATTTGGGGCACTTGGTAGTTCTGGATGAAACTTGTATCATTTAAATCAATACAGGATTAACACAGTTTACAAGCTGTGTAAGAAAAGCTTTGCATTTTCCAAAGAAGGCTCTTTTCATCAGCAACTTCAAATCTATCTTCAATTAAACAGACTTTGTATGTGTTTTCAATTTAGGGATTAATTGCAAAACGCTCTATGGAAAGAAGAATGCAGATTTACCAACACCAATTTTAATCCTAAAAACAAAAGAACAGTTGTCACAATGCTACTGAGGCTTCACAGAAGTTTGAGGTTAAGCAGTTACTTAAAATGCCTTATGAGATCAGACCCAGTGCACTTAAAAACTCTGCAACATCAACCCGTGGCTAATCTGTTAAACACGTGTGTAAGCTTTGTCTGTAATCATCTAAGTGTAAAAATCCACGCTACTCTGGAAGGAATTATTCCTGTAGTAAGTAAGATGCATCACCAAACTTTCACAGCTTGCCTGCCTTCATTCTTTAATCCCTTTTCCCTGGAAGCAAGTTAGCATTCCAAACCGCAGGAAAGTTTCTAATAGCTACTGGTTTCAACCTCCTAATAACAATTTTCAAAAAAATTAGTTTCCTCGCAGTTGCTGAATTCTCCATTCAAAAATAAAACTCATTTTTAGCCTACCACAGCTGATACCCTCATTTCCCTTCTTTTTCTCTTCTGCTTTGGGGATGAAATAAGCAGCACAAATCACACTGCTCTTGCTGCATGTGCAATTTGATTTGTATAGAAGGAACTGCCACTCCACAGCATCATTTCCTTGCAGAGCAGATTGCACTGACTGTTTTGACCACCACAGTCAAGTCAACAGTTGGGCAAGTGAGCTGTCCCCGACACCTCTTTCCTGACCATCTGGAGTTAAATCAGAGCTCATCAATATGCTTACATTGTTCAGATCATTATAATACACATTACCTATTCTTATTTTAAACAAAGCTAATGCTGTTCGGCTTGTTCCCTCAGCTTTGGAGAATATCTTGCAAGGGGTTTCCTCCAGTCTCGGCTACCCCAACATCACTTTGTATGTCACAGGCAAAGCCTCCAGGTTTTCCGAGCGAAGTACCCACCTCTATTTCCCCTGCGATACAGAGCCTTGACAGCTTTACCCTCAGTAAGCATCAATTACATCCCAAACTCACACTGGTCTGAGCACAGGGTTTAATTAATTTGTGTGGGACCGCCCTCCAAACCAGCACCTCCTGCATTTCATGCTTCCCTACTCATCCCTCTGGATATGTGCAGCCCTGCTCCATGTGCTCCAGCAGCAGGCAGGCTGACCTGCTGCTACGCTTTTCCTAAAGTTTACAGCTCAGTCCCTCCTTGCAGAACGAGGAGGAGGGGGAAAAAAAACCCTCGACCTACAAACCCTCTCAAACCCCCACTCCTCCCATTATATTTTAACGACTTCACTACAAAAAAAGTGAATCCTCAAAGAAGACCAGCTCAATACAACCCTTCATTCACTACGAGGCATTTACCTGAAACATTTTGTAAATATTAATATTGAAGAGGGAAGACGCAACCGTGCCACAATATTCCGTTACCTCAACAGCTGGTGCCTGACCCAAGAGAAGGATGAAATGCCCATTCCCGCCCAGCTCTGGCTTGTCCCTGGGAGAAATGCAGGAGCCAGAACAAGCACAGACCTCCTTACCTTATTTAGCCAGACGCAGTGTCCGTGAATGTCCCAGCTATACTCCATGCTGGTCATGACTATTCTCATGCATTCACGGGCGCCAGGGGCTGCGGCGAGAAGCCGAGGCTGAGACCTGCAGCCTCTGGCACTGTCAGGGCTCCTGTGAACCCAGGCAGAGGTGAAGGGATGGCAGCTTTCCTTGCCGATCCAGGGATGGAGGCGAACGCCGGCAGCAGAGTGGGAGATGTGGGAAGCGGAGCCCGTGAAGCAGCAGCGCTCCTCAGGCGGAGCAAGCAGCTCTGAGGAATTAACACATCAAAGCCCGGGAAGCAAATCTTCCAGACCTGCATCCCAGCACACGAAGGCTAGGCAGAAACGCTGGGAGCAGTGTAAACCTGACCTCGGAGCAAGGACAGCCGCCTTGGCCATCTCCACCCTCGCTCCTTGTTGGCATCACAACCCCCCCTCCTCTGTACCCTCCCGGCCCCATAGAAATCATCCAACAAAAAAACTTGTGAGAAAAGAGTAATTCCCATCCCTCTAACTAACTGCAAAGTAAATAAAAGGGAGTTTTCTTTTCCTGATGGGCTATTAATTGTAAAAAGCTGGAACAACACATGTAACTAATTCACTCAGAGATGCCAAGTAAAAATGGAAGGAAAATGTTGACTCAGATGTCCCAAGTCTCACGTTTATGTCATACTCAAGAATGACATAAAATGCAACAATAACAACCAACCTCTGTCCTCAGGTTCAAGTTTTAATTGACCCAGTAACAGCACCAGCATAACAAATCCTTAGTATTTCTGACCACAGAGCCTAGATCTGGGAGCACTGTGATTATCTCGAAAAACACAGCTTGTATAGTTGCAAAGTGATATTTAAAACTACCACTGATAGATAAAAATCTCAAAACCACGAATATTGGATAATCCAGACCAAATCAGCAGAGCAGATGCTGTACTTTTTAAGCCAGACTGATGCATTTTTGGAGTGGGAACGGTGATTTTTGATGGCTCTGCCATCAGGGCTGCCCTGTGCTCCAGGTCAAGAATATATGGGTGGTTCTTACTGCCAATGAACTCACCTACAATGCATGAAGATGCCACACCAAGACATGCTGCAAATGAGCCAAAAACATACAAGTTAAAAACATACCAGTCTGGACAGTCACCTTTAGCAAGAAGCAGGGTCCTGTGTTTTCAAGAACTTTGAGAGGTAGATCTCTCACAGACAGAAAGCACTGCTGGCAGGGAATTTATGATGAGAGGCTGAGACAATATCACAAGACTCCTTTCATATTGCAACTCGAGGAGACATCTGAGAGAGGCATTTGGTGGTAAACACCCATGTGCCACACATTATCATAGGATCTTTTGATAGCTAAACTCAACATAGGCAGAAACTGAACCAAACAACTGCACTGCACACCCACACTAAGATAATCAAACAACAAACTCTGGTTTGAAGACAAGATTTTTTCATGAATAAAAAAATACAAGAGAAGATTTCTGGCTAACCAAATTGCTTCCTCCACTTGGAGAGCCACCCTGTTGTCCAAATAGTTCAACATATCTCTGTAAGATTGCAAGCTATGCTTATCCAGCAAGGAAAATTTCTCCCTGAAAGCAAATGTCCCCTCGTATTAACTCTCATTACTCTCTGGAAGAACCAACTTGTTGCAAAAATGTGAATATCTGAAGCTGGTCTGTGAGACCACTCTGGATGTCACAAGCCACTATGGAATCCACAGCTCAAACTAACCATCATCTTCTGAGGAGCTGAAAATGTACTGCAGCTGCATATGGTGATGATCTTAGAGGTCTTTTCCAACCTTAATGATTCCATGATTCTACATAATTCAACAAACCCTTGCACACCATAAAGTTTCCTTGATCTTACAGTCAACTTCAGAAATTCACTTCTGGAGTGAAAAGAACTAATAAAATATGTATTATAATGTACATATATTCAAATTCAGAAACTCACTTCCAAAGCTAAAGCCACAGTTGCACTTGCCGTGGGTTTTAAAGAAAAAGTGTTCTCTCTTTCATTCCAGGGACACATCCTTTAAAGAGGAGAAGACACTGAACAGGACCCCATATACACAAGTTCAGATCAGGAGCGTGAGGAAAATGGCTCTGAGGTGGGGGAAGGGACTGTCCACCCACTCCTACCCTTCACTCTTCTTTTTTAAAAGACACAGTTGGTTTCTTCTTTCTGGAAGGCTTGTTGCATAAGATGTATTTTTAAAAAAATGAAGGGGAAAAAAAAAAGAAAGAAAAACACGTTCAAGGAAAGCAAAAACCAGAAAGAAAATTGTCTCTTGTTTCAACTGATGGAAAAATGAAGCAACATTCATGACTGGGAGCAAGGTTTCCCAGAATTTCAAGAGACAGATCTATCAACTTCCAGATGGACACAACAGGGCTAACATCTGTCTTTCAAGATGTGGAGTTTCATTTAAAATGGTCTTGCTTGTGATGATCATGTTACAGATCATCACTGTTGGTGTTCAAGCCAGAAGCTCCATTCTCACAGAGTGCAGCACATGCTTTATCAAAGCAGACACTGGAATCCACTAAACATTTCTGCTGAACAAGAGAATTCTGAAAAAATTCCAAAATTTAGGAATAGTTATGACCTGGGTATGGATTTCAGATCTGGTCCCCAGTGAAAGCACAGTCCCAGTATATTTGAGCTTAGAAAAGGCCTCAGTCCCTTTCCAGATTTTGAACAAATTGCCTTGTTTGTAATTTTATCCACGACATTCTCCCTCTCTTCATTTGCACATGGAGACGTGACCAGGCTTCCAGCAACACAGAGACCAGTTCTGAGATGTACTGACAGGTTAAACTGCCTTACTTGGGCAGCAGAGTATAACTTCTCTGAACTCCCTGTGGGCATCAACCGATGGATTCTCTTGGAAGAGCTCTGCCAGCTGTCCAGGCATTGTATGTGTGCTCTGGTGTCACGTGGCCATCTGGCACCCACCAGATGAAAAAAATAAACCAGCATGAGGCATTTTAACTCACTGATCCCTTTTGTGTTTGCATCGACTTCTCTGACACAGAGGGGAGCAGAAAGGAAGCTGTTTGGGGACATGCTGGCATGGCAGAGCTGAACGCTCTGTCCCATTTTACAGAAGCAAGCAACTTCAGAAGACTGCTGTCATCCCCTTTTCCCAACTTGGGCACCAGTGGTTTCCCTGCAGGGGCCAGGAGAGGATTTTTCTCCTGTGACACACTGTTTTGGCAGCAGCAAGCACTATTTTTGTTATCCCCCAAGACATGAGAGGCTTGCTTACAGCTCAGGATGGGATGTCACACACCAATTCCAGTAGCTTGGAATGGCCCAGCAGATGCAACTTCAAGCATGGAGGATCAAACCAGTTCCAAACAAAGGAGGTGTCTTGCCTTCCTTGGTAAGGATGGGCATAGTTGCAAAAAACCTTCCTGCAAACCATGACAGATTATACTAAGCTGGAAGGGACCCAACAAGGATTGTCGAATCCAACTCCTGGCCCTGCATAGGCCCATTCCCAGGAGTCACACCATGTACCTAAAAGTATCATCCAAACACTCCTGGAGCTCTGTCAGCCCTTCGTGCTGTGCCCACAGCCTTTGGGAGCCTGGTCAGTGCCCGACCACCCTCTGGAGGAAGAAATTTTTCCTAATATCCAACCTAAACACCTTCCTGCTCAGACAGGGACCCGTGACCCCTGCAAATCCCATAGCTGTAGCACAGTGTAAATGGAACATTCAGTTTTCCCAAGAATGAGTTCTAAGGATGCCAGAGAATACAGAGGAATAGTTTGAGGCAGACTGAGGAATAATTCAGGCATTGATGGAATAGCTGTTTTCTGCAATCTTTGGTACTCACAATCCCTGCACATCTTTTCCAGTGGTGGGGAGACACTAAACTGAACAGCACAGCAGAGCCTTTCCTCTCCCATTCAACCCCCATGGATCCAATAAAAATCCATTACAGCCCCACTGCCACATGGTGACTCCACATCTCATGGGCCTGAAGGACCTCATTCCAGATCCCAGCAGCCAGGCATCCCTAAATCACACATTTGCCGTCACAAGAGACAATGACTGGCCACACCTCATTAATCTCAGCAGGCACTGCAGCCTCCAGCCAAGCTGCTGGGCCCCTTTACTCCAGAAAAACACGTGGTGGATGAGCATCACTAAACGTGGACTACAGGTGACTATGACCATCATGGGAAAGAGCTCATCTTCCGAGACTGTTTATTGGGCATTTTTTTATTTATAAGGGCCATGGTTGCACGAAACCTGTTATGTCCCTCAGCCTGTGCTCCACACAGAGCAGTGACTAGTTACAGTGATGTTCACTGCTGTACATTAGGCAGGAAGGAAATGCTGACGCTGGCAGCAACACTGTGTGTTTTAAGGATCTGACTCGAATGTCATTCCCATCTCCTTCTCCTGATCTCAGCATTGGCTGCCACACTGTGACAGTGGGGGCAAGATCCAAATACTACTGGAGGCAGTGGGAAAGCTACCATGTCCTTCATTAAGTTTCAGGCATTTTCAAACAAGTAGTTCAAGGCAAATTGAAAAAAAACCCCAAACAACCAAACATGGAAAACAAAGGCTCTCCCCTCAAACCTTTCAACAAGAAGCAAGTCCCAGGTCCCCATCTGTCCCCACACTGCTGTGCTCAACACCCATGACAGAAGATGGCACAAAGGGTTACCCAGCGCCAGCCACAGCAAACACAGTCCCGCACCTTGCACTCCTCTGAGCACTGAAATAAATCCATTTGTCCAGACAGAAACGCTTTCTGCAAAGTCAGCCGTGGCTCCAGGATGATCAAATCCTTTCTAGGGGGTGTGATGCCCATGCTGGGAAGGGACCAGGCGATGGTGGCCGTCTGTCTCAACACACAGGGCACGCACAACACAGAACCCCCACTGTGCTGCATCACACCCAGCCCTCAACAGAACTGGCATCCCAATTCCAGCAGCACAGTGTTCCCTTGGCCAACACCAAGTGTGTGGGACACCAAGACCTGGACACGGCTGCAGGACAGATTTGGCAAAATAGGTAGAAACACCCACACAGGTAAACCACACTGGAGTAATAAGATTTTTTGGGAAACCTAAGTCTTGGGGAAAGAATTCCCCTGCCAGTTATAGTCCTGTGTATTTTTAAAGTAAGGTGACAAAAACTGGCCGATTCACAAACACACAAAATAAAAATGTGGTTTGGTATCCAGATTAAAAGGATGTTCTGCTTACACCACTCACTTCTGTTATAAATCAGGTAAGGAAACTCAGTAATAACACTGGTCCCTGTAGAAAACACACTGCCAAAAATGCTTTTTAGTGAAAAGTATTCACAGAATCACAGAATATGCTGAGTTGGAAGGGATTCATAAGGATTATCGAGCCCAACTCCTGGCCCTGCACACGACCATCCCCAAGATTCACATCATATGAACTTCTTGAGCTCTGTCAGCCTTGGTGCTGTGCCCACCGCCCTGGGAAGCCTGGTCAGTGCCCAACCACCCTCTGGGGCTAGAACCTTTTCCCAATATCCAACTTAAAACCTCCCCTGACACAGCTCCAGGCCATTCCCTGTCTCCTGTCCCTGGTCCTCACAGAGCAGAGATCAGGGCCTGCCCCTCCTCTGCCCCTCCCCAGGAATTGTCACTGCAATGAGGTCTCCCCTCAGTCTCCTCTTCTGCAGCTGAACACACCAAGTGCCCTCAGCTGTTTCTCACACAATTCCCCTCAAAGCCCTTCACCATCTTCATTGCCCTCCTTTGAAAACAACTTTTTTCCCTCATCCAGGCATCTGATTCTTATAAAAATATCTTCCCCCAGCCCTCTGAGATGAAACTGCAGTTACCAAATATTTTTTGCCCCCTCAATTTCTGCACAGTGGCACATCAAAGAAAGCATCAAAGAAAGCCAACTCATTTCAGAAGGTATTTGAGCCCTAACTTTTCCAAGGCGCCACACAGCAGCATCTCCAACCCAAAATCTCTTCCCTTGGGTTCCCCGAAACTTATTCCAAACTTTTTTGGTAGCTGGATAAAACAGAGGCAGTCCAGCTAACCTACAAAATGAGCCTGTCAGCGGTGAAAAAAGGTGAGACTGTACCATTTGACTTTGGAGCCACTCAATCAGAGCCTCTGCCGTCGAATCCGGGACTTGGCAGCGCAGCCCTTCCCTCTCGTCCGCTTCCATCATCTCCAGCAAGCCCCGCAAATCCTCCACCAGGTGCAGCGCCCGCAGGCCCCCCATGAAGGGGGATGTGGGAGACTGGCAGTCAAAGATGCCATTGGAATATTCCAACGCCTTGGAACCTGGAGGGAGAAAAACCACATGGGGTCAACACGGGGAAAGCAGGAGAGACACCCCGGAGGGGCTGGGGAATGGTGGTGGTTTATCTCAGTCAAACTCAGGGCTGGGGCTGGATTCTGCCCACACAGTTGGGAAAGCTCCAGCAGGAAGGAAGGGGATGGAACGCCACAACCATGGCTGTGGGTTCAAGGCATCAGCGGGGCTCCGGCTCCCCGGGACGTATCAGAAGCAGAAGGTACTTTTGGGAGAACATACTCTCTGAGTCACCCCATAGGGATTAAATGATCCAAGTCAGACAGTGGTTGTGTCCAGAGGAAACCATGCCCTGCATTTTTCAGGTAGGAAGAGGTTATGCCAAGGCACTGGAATTTTTTTAAAAGAAAAAAGTGAAGCTAAATAAAAAGAGCAAATCACTTCTACACGGAGAATAAATTTTAAACCCAGCAATTTGACACAGTAGCACTGGCATTTGCACGTTAATAAAGAGAAAAATCTCTCATTTGCATAAACTCACAGTATGTATATTTGACCTACATTAGAAGTTGCTATATATTAAGGAAGAAAGGAAAGTATGAATTCAGGATTAAGGTTGATTTAAGTCAACCTAGCTAACTCTCAACTATAATTCCAATATACTGATTTGTGACCTTAATTCTGTAATACCTTGGCACAATGAGACAAGTTCATGACAAACCTTCATTTCCACTGTCAACTTTTAGAAACTACAACGATATGCCATATATGCACTTCCACGAACTTTCATTCATTTCAGATGGCAAGCCACAAAAATTCAAGTGTTCTCCTAAATTTCCTTTGAAAGAAAATAGAGAGAAAAAAAAATCCGCACCTCAGCACAGGAGCTGATACCCCTGTTACATTACTTTATAGGTCTGCTCAGACACGTGAGTAAGTCAAGTCTGTGGTGACTTCAACATTCCAACATCACATTTTGGTTTTCTATTAAGCCTCCTCCTGCCATAACCAACTTAGGCTCTTGGAAACACAAATACACGACTGGATCCAAATACCGGTGTCTACTTATGGAAATTACTAAAGTCACAGCTTATATGTATTTTTAGAGATCATTATGATCAAACTGAATCCCCTTTACATGTGTTCCTGCTATGTGTCCTTAAGATCTTCAGGAAAACTACAGAGAAGGGTCATTGTTCAAAGCACTCACTGTATGATTATTATTTTCCCTAAGGGAAATTATTTAAGTGGAACTATTAAAAACTTTATAACTGTGCTGCTATACTTGCAGAATACTTTTTGCAGCTTGGGTAGCTGTTTGCACAGCTCTGCTGGAACAGGATTAAATTATTAACTTCTTGCTGCTTTGCTCCTCTGTGTTGTGCACTTTACACTCACTAGACTCAATCTAAAAGCAGAGGTTGTATTCTTTGTGATGCTTTCCTTGGGTCACCTACAATTTACAGGTACTTATAAAAAATTCAAGGGCTTATCCTGTGTGTGAGAGCCTGCACCATTCCCCCACTCCATTTATTTGTCATCTCTAAACTGCACTGGAAGGAACCAAAACTAATTACAAGGACATCCCCCTTCTCAGCTGAAAATCTGTCCTCCAGGTATCAGAAATGAACAAGCTGCCCCAGATGTTTACCTGCTATAATGCCATCCATCTGCTCCAGAGCCGCAGCGAGCATGTCACTTGCGTCACTCATCATCTTCTCTCTTCTCAGGAACAATCACCAGCTACACCATAAGCGGCAACAAAACACCGATACTGTGAGTTGGGTCCAAAGCCTCAGGTCTGGGATTTAACCTGCAAAACAGAATTTCATGTCACTGCATGTTCTCCGAGTTCAGATGTCACCACTGCTGGATCAGCAGCAAGACTGACCAACACAAGACCCAGAGGAGTCCACCACCAGCTATGAACTGCCATCAAGGAATCAAAGAACCAACCTGATGACCCTGTTTGGCCAGCCCATGGCCTACCACTGAAGGGGCACTCCATAGAGCACCTCAGAAATCCCACGTGGCACTGCCAGGAGCTCACACAAAAGACACAGACCTTCTGTCACTAAAAGGAAGCTGTATCTCAGCAATAAACAAAGCATGCCTTGCTGTACTTTTCTCCCCAAGAATTTGATGGTGTTGAAAAAGTGGAGTCTGACCACTTGTCCGAGATTTTTGGATGCCTGAAAATCCAAAAGTCCCAGGCATCCAACTATTTGCCTACAGGCAGGATATCTCAGATGCCCATGACTCACTGGATTTAGTGTGCAGGCACAGACAATCCCTGCCAAGACACTGCTCTGAGCTTAGCAGATTCACACAGTAATAATCCTGTCTGATCTTACCCTCAAACTCCTAAAAGCCAGAAATGGTCCCCCAAGTAGTATTTTCAGCAGCCTGGAAGAGCAAACCTGCCTGGACTGGGGAACTAGACGAGAAATCCTGATGGGCTTCTGCTTAACCTATCAGGTTAAGCAGGAGTTTAGGAACTCTGCTGGAGTGGAGCTGTAGAGATCAGAGGCATTCCCAGTCCCTCCAGCCCAGCACAACAGACACACCAGAACAGCCCAGAACGCCTTGGCTTTAATCTAAGGCTTCTGCTATAAATACAGTGAGGGAACAAAGCTAAAAAAACACCAGGAAGGAAAACTCCCTTTAACCTTCGCATGCCCTGCCATTTGGTTTTTGTGTTAGGCCTCACTGCTGCTGACATTCGCCCCAACATAAGCAATTAAGAAAGCTGTTCACAGTATCTCTGGCATAAATCCTGGAAAAGAATCTACTTAAAAATGAACCAAATTAAAAATTCATGTCATAAACTGCCTTTTCCCTCCTGTGAGCCACCTTATTGGTTTGACCCAGCTGGGAAGTAGCTCTCATTGGAGGCTGCCAGCTGGCTTTGCTGAAACGCTATTCCTAAAATGCCAACAAACATTTCATCTTCCACAAACAACATCTTGATTACATGAAGTAGGTCCAAACCCTAAGGTAACTTTTGAATGACAGCACAAAGACTGCTGCGTTTTTTTGCAAATGCCTTCCTTTATTATTTAGTTGTCTGAGGCAGAAGAGCCAAGAGAACATTAAACAGCCTAAACACCTGTAAGTGGAGATGCTGCAAATCTTAAAAAATGCAGGAGCATCATAACTGAAGACTTCCAGCCTTCGAGGAGGAAGCCCCCAACTTTAAACACAATGTAAATAACTCAGTTTCAATCAGTACAGTGTACCTGCAAATACTACAAGACATTTGGGTCAGTGCCGAATAAAAACGAGCAGAAAACGCAGCTTTTGCAAACACTTGCACAGCATTGAAGACAGTCTGGGGGTTTTGTGGTTTGGGATTTCCTGGCTCTGATAAACAGGTCCTGTTCAAATCTGGGTGTCTATGAAGGCAGAGTGTGAATGATCCGTGGTGGATTTCACTCTGAGGGTGAAGAGCACGTGAGAAAGTCTGGGGCTGCTGCAGCCCCTGCCAAAACACTGATTCCTCACAGTTTTAAGTGGAAAAGGACCAGTAATGCAAAGCAACCACAAACCTGCAAAAGTCGATTAATGTTTGGGAATTAGGACTGCCCACAATCCTCTCAATGGGCATAAACACCTCATGAGGGAGTAAAGAAGACAGAGCCAAGCTCTTCTCTCAGTGATGTCCAGTGATATGACAAGAGACAATGAGCACACATTAAAGCACAGGAAATTCCACTTAAGAATTAAAAAGGAAAAAAAAAAACCACCTCTAACTAAAAAGAAACTATTTTAAAATCGCCAAAAAACACTCACAGAGCATCTGTTAGCAGCCTGACCATGCCTACAGCTGAGAAACTTGGAGAGGTGAAATGAAAAAGAACAAAAAGCCCCCAAGCTGAACAGCTGGAGATGATGCAACAAAATTCCCACTTGCCCCGTTATTTGGTCCTAAAGTGGTCATTGAAAACTAGCCTGGAACAGCACATCCTGCCCTGGCCACCTTCCCAGCACAGTGCAGCACATCCAGCAGTCAGGAAGTAAAACTGCTGTGATAGAAAAATAATATTGGGAGTATCCTTCCCTGCTAAAGGCAGAGGAATCATTTTGGGGGCAATGGATGGGCAGAGGAGAAAGAGGACCTCATACACCAACAGACCAAAGAACCAAACTGCATGACACCAGAAAAGACGACAAACCACAGGAGGAAGAGGGTGGAAAGGAGAGGCGCAGAGGGAGCCAAACAAACACAAATCATAAATCAGCAGCTCTCTGTGGACTAAAGGAAAGAGGAAAATAATAAAACACCAGTGGGTTAATCCCTGCACCGACTGAAGGGCACCAAGGCCACCTCTGACCTCCCAAACTTGGAGAAGAACCTCAGCGTGACCACTAACACAGCACAGCTCTCCCTATAAGTATGTTCCAGTCCTTCCTCTTTATGGCTTTGGTCTAACACAAATAAAACACAAGAGAAAACTCAAAGCTTTGGGATTTTTTTTTCTTGGCAGTGATTAAGGAAAACCACACAAGTAACATGAACAAAAATCCATCTTGGAGGAGCACAGTGGAGCTCCTTAGGCAAATAAGGAACAGCTAAAGATGACAAGCAGTTTAAATTCCCTTCATCCACAAAAGCAGGAAGGCAAAAAATAGGGGGGAAATAATGATTTTAACATAGATGACACGTCAGATGAATGAGACATCAAGGTGCACACAGGAGACAGAGAGGCAGATGTATGAAACCCACCCCTGGCACAACGTCATCGGCAACACACCTGAGAGGCAAGTCCTGACAGTGACCTGCCTGTGAGAATATTTAAAATAAGTTTTGCCTTGCTTTCCAAGAAAATGACACTTACCTTTCTGTGTGCACAACCAGTGCAAGATGGGGTGTGGGAGGGTGTGTTTTTACAGAGGCCGATCCCCCTTTTAGAGCTCCAAGCTGAATACCTTGCTCATGCCGACAAGAACAAGCATCGCTTCACCATTAAAAAAAAAAATCAAAATAAAATACAAAGGAAGCTATGCCCACTCTCAGTTAGGATTAATCTTATCACTAGCTAGCATTTCTACTGCATCCCTGGCTGCAACAGAGGAGATGTAATTTGGTCTTACTTGTTTAATGCCCCTTCCTCTGGTTGGAACGCACCAGCTGGTTGCTAGGGCTATGCTGTTCACTTTTCAGTAGGTGGAGATTTTTTATTTTTATTTTTGAATGACATACAAACCCTCTGGCTACAGTGCTTGTGAAGACGTATTCCAAACAGCTTAGAGAAAAAACAAAATGCTGCCCTGCAAATAAACACAAGGAAAGACAGGGGGGAAAAAAAACCCAACAAAAACAAGGGGCTCTGTGAACGGAACTGCAGTCTGTTGGATGCTGCCTGAATATGGATTTTGAAATCAGATATTTAATTAAGATGGCAGACTTCAAAAAAAGAAGGTGGGGGAAAAGCACTTAAGCATTTTACATATGTAGGAAATTAGTTTTCCCACCCAGAGGCTGCCTCTTTCCTAGATCAAACAACAGAGAGAGGCACCGAGGGGCGACATCCTCAAGCCTATTTTTTGGTTCTTTTGGGGGTGGTCTCGTTCAGGATGTCCACCTGCACAACATACCGTGCTTTAAAACCCAGAGGGTCACAAAGCTGAGGAGAATGAGCAGCCTGCCAGCAGGTCTGAAGGCCAAGGGACACACCATGCCCTGGATGTAACCTCCCTGAGGAAGAGCAGTGGCTGGCCTTTCGTCCCACTGGCCTTCCTCTTCATGGGTTGCAAATGCTCAGTGCTGGGAAACAAAGCATCTGCAATACATTTTTATTTTTTTTTAGATATGATGCAATAAGATAGATGACTTGAATTTCCCAGCTCTTCCATTCACATGTAACACTTCTTAATCCAGGAAGTTCTCATGTACAGAAATTAAAAGTCTTGATTAGGGCTTATTTCTGAGAGCTGTAGAGAGTAAACAAATGACCCCTAAGGGCAGGCTGTCACCCCCCAGCCTAACACAAAAATCAAATGAAGAGGCTAAGAAATTGCAGTCATCTTTTATGGGGAGGGTGTGGGGAAAGATTCTGTTACACAGCAAAAGTAACACCCCCAAATGCTGTCAAAATTCATGTCCTGCATTCTCAGTCCTATACATACAAGATAAGCACACAAGAGACCTAAAGCAACTTCTGAATTCATCTCTCTTACCTCACAACACTAAAACAATACATCCTTAGCAATTAATTTTTATAAAATAAAGATGTATTTCATAAAGACAAATGTCATTTCAGACACATTTATCTGTGCTTTTCCTGGCAGGCCAGAAGAGAAACACAAACCCACAGAGACTTATTTGCAAAATACATTTCACAGGTTCACAGGTTATTCTAAGTTGGAAGGGACCCACAGAATCTTCTAGTTCAACTCCCAAGCAAACGCCCACCCAGGGATCAGGCCCACAAGCGTGGAACCCCAGGCACCATGCTCCATCCATCCAAGCCTCCCACTATCTAGACCATGTCACTGAGCTCCTCATCCAGTCTTCTCTTTAACACCTCCAGGGATGGCAACTCCACCACCTCCCTGGGCAGACCATTCCACTGAGGGATCACTCTCTCTGTGAAAAAACTCTTCCTAACATCCAGTCTAAACCTCCCTTGGTGTAGTTTAAGGCCATGTGCTCTTGTTCTGGTGTCATCAGCCTGAAAGAAGAGGTCCACACCCACCTGGCGGCAACCTCCCCGCAGGTAGTTGTAAACAGCAATCAGGTCACCTCTGAGTCTCCTCTTCTCTAGGCTGAACAACCCCAGTTCCTGCAGTCATTCCCCATAGGGCTTGTTCTCCAGTCCTTTTACCATCCTTGTTACTCTTCTCTGGACCCTCTCAAGCAGCTCAGCATCCTTCTTAAACTGGGGAGCCCAGAACTGCACACA
>WEKX01002394.1:16064-56938 GCA_013390025.1 Pitta sordida | reverse complement strand
TACATCACCAGTAAGCCAGGACTGTTGGTAAATTATGGAGAGTTCATCTGCCAGTTCTTTCATCACCCTCGGGTGGATCCCATCTGGTCCCATGGACTTATGAGGATTCAACCCACTCAGCAAGTCTCTAATTACCTCCTCCTGGATTACAGGGGGGTTATATTGCACCTCTACTCCTTTCGTCAGCCCACAAGTCCAGTTGTCCTGCAGATAATCTGTCTTACTGTTAAAAACGGAGGCAAAGAAGGTATTAAGTATTTCTGCCTTTTCTTCATCTCTAGTTACTCTATTCCCCTCTGCATCCAATAAGGAGTGGAGGTTGTTGCAGCCTCTCTTTTTACTGATGATGTATTTATAAAAACATTTCTTGTTGTCCTTAACAGAAACGGCTAGTTTGAGTTCCATCTGAGCTTTTGCCTCTCTAGTTTTTCTCCTGCATGACTTGACAACTTCCTTAAACACACCCTGTTTCAATCACATTTTAAAAATGGCTTTAGGTAAATTCAGTCTAAATCTCTGGCACAATCTCTCATGGGATATTTTGAAGATGCTCAACTGTAGTGCCACCAGTCAGCCTTAGTTCAACACTTACTAATGAATATATTCAGATAATTTACACTAGGAGTCATTAACATTTCTCCTAATGTGAAAAACTACTCCATTTCATTCCTTCCAGTCCTGGAAGAATAAACCCAAAAAGAAAATGGATCCTCGTTGAACGTATTGCTCTGGTGTTTTGCAAGAGAAGAAAAAATTAAATTTTAAAAGTACAATTATGAAATGCTGAAAATATCTTAATGGGAATAATACAGAGAAATATCTTAGCACAAGGACGTGACAGGAGACTAGTTAGGTCCCAGATACGCTTTTGGCCAAGTAATCCAGACATTGGCCCCCTTTCCAAGATCCCAGTGCTCAACCATGCCAAAAGGATAAATATTATTACAGATAAAAACAACCCAAATGTTGGCAAAGGCTTACTTTAAACTGATAATGTCTATTTATTTTTACATCTATAAATATAAATTTCTTTTTGAATTTGCTGAGCTCTAGTCAATGACATCAAAGCAATACTGTTCTCCTATTACGCAGGACTACAAAAAGAGCAACAAATGTTCCTTTGTTCCCTGAGTCCCTTCTTTGTTCCCTGAATTTCATTATTTCTTTATTATACAACACACATTATTTATTTCCTTTAACTGATAAATACAAATGGTGGCATAACTGAGGATAAAAGCCCATCCCAAAGCAAGTAAGAAACTTGAGACAAAAGGTACCAAGCCCCAGAAACAACTTAAAAGTATTCTAAGGGCATAAAGTGCACAAGTCCTTCCAAGATACTATAACTGTTTATACCTGGGAAAAACTTACTTCAAATTACACAACAACTTTGACTACCAACCAGCTTAGTTGCAATCTACACTTGACCTCAAAATTTGTTAAACACATTAGTGGCAAATCAAAAATTAAGCCTCCACAAGATAAGCATCCTTCAGATATTTTGACAGAGATGCAGACACAGCAAACAGCTTATATAAACACCCAGAGTCTCTGAGTCAAGGTTTATGGCTTAGATTCATCTCCAGTTACAAAACAAACCCTTTGTTTTGTTCTGCAGTACTGAAATCATTCTGATTGCTTATCTCTGCTACCCTACTGTCCAGGAGATTTATTTTTTTTCTCCCGTAGCAATTGAAAGGAATTCTTAAAAACACAGGTTCTACATTGTCTCCAAACCCTCTTCGGAATCACCTTCACTCTTTTCTCACAAGGAATCCACGGTCCAATGAAGACTTACAAAAAAACCCCCCCACAGATATATTTAAGGTCATTCATGTTTCATGGTTAACTATTTAGTAGCCATCAGCTACTCACCTTAGAGAATCTGAGAACCAATACATTAATTCCTCACATTTTGCTTGGGCCCACTTATTAGCAAAACAATTGAGATATTCATTCCTTCACTCCAAGTCTGCTCAGGCAAGCAAGGAAATGCCTCACATTCCCCAGCAACATGTTATTGACACACTGTGGTCACAAAGGCCACAGAACAAAAGAGGCACTGTTGGGTGAGAGTCCAAAAGGTAGTTCTTAAAAACACCTTAAGAACCACCAAATCCCGAGCACTGACCCACATTTAAGCACACTTTTAGCTTGTGCCACTTCATTTTAATGGGCTGGGTCCAAGGATCAAATTCGCAAACCTCCAGATTTGAAAGGACCTGGCTTTAAGTTTTGGACGTTCGTGGCTTAAGTTTCCAGATTCACGCTTTCAGTGGTGTCACTGCATGACGCAAAAGTAGAGGGCACCCACCATAAAAAAACCCAGAAAGTAGGTAAAATACATTTGGCTTGGACAGAGACATTTTGCTTGAACAGAGTTTTAATAAGGGTCTGTAGAAAACAACAAAAAACCATGGAATTTTGCAGCATCAGTTGTTACATGCGGGAACATCTGTGTATTCATTGCATCCTTCCCCTTCTGTCTTTGATTTTGCTGTCTTAAGAATTACCTTTTAGGAGTAATATGTAAAAGAAGAGTGTGACCTCCAAAGCACGTGTTTTGTGTGTGAAGATACTTTCAGTTTTCAAAGTCTCATATTCTCTGAGAACTTGAAGTTTCCAGTTGCACCACTGAGACACCAACAATCTCCTGATACTGCATTTTAAAATTCAGGGTAAAAGTCAACAGCAATCTTTTTTTTTCCCCTTTCATAATAGAATGGGAGTGAATTTTAGAGAGTAAAAAATATGGGGGGAAAAGTGAAAAGTAATAAATTGTCAGCCAATTTTTCCACTGGTTTTCTCTTGTCCTCAAAAACTTGTGGAGCTTTTCATCTTCTCCTAAACTAAAGCCTTTTGCCAATAACTTCTGATAAAGCCTTACCCACAGCTTATGTTCAGGGAGTACAACTGGGAATCTGAGAGAGTCCACATCAAGACAACCTGCTTTAGGCAGCATGTAGACTTTAATCAGTACTGAAACTGAACATTCTACCTTTGAGATTGTTAAAATTTCAGGAAGAGGCACCCACAGATGTGGCTTTTTCCCAGCACCGCCCTTCCCATGTCCCTTCTCAGGATACAACCTCCAGTCTCTAGGGAAAATCACAGCCCTGGACTGATAACCAGGGATTTCAATAACGCTGGAGAAAGCAAAGTTCTTTTCTTCTTTTTTTTTTTTTTTTTTCAGCCAGGGGGCAGAGTGCTGTTGATTTTTGTCTTCCTTTTTCAACACCAAAGTTTCCAGTGCCAAAGGATGAAAGGACAAAAGCTGTGTGCTGTCAACTTGAGGAAGGGGTTCTTCTCAGCGCTACCAACAAGCAAATCCCCCTAGAAACCCCAATACTGCAGTACAGCTTTAAGGAGCCATATATACATCCGAAAAGAAGTCTTCTCCATCCTGTTTCAACCTCTCCTTGTCATCTCCTCACCATCAATTGCAGAGAGATGTTTTCATTTCCTGGTGGCCTCTGGCCTCCAGCATCACCCAAGGCTAAAAATCTCAGTGGAGCTGAGAAGCTCCAAAACAAAGATATCAATGCCAGGGGGATGGAAACTGCACTGGGTTGGGCTGGAGAGTTCCATGGATAAAGTCACATGCAAGAGCTGAGCTGCCCCTCTCCATTATTGAGCATCTGCCAAGTGTTTAAGCCAGTCAGGTTTACAGACTCTGCTGCAAAGCCAATTTTACCTCATAAACTCTTTCAAAACTAAAGGTCTTCCAGAGAACTAATCCCACTAGGATATTAGTTTTTGTGGAGGAGGGAAAAAAGAAAGTATTATTGAGCCATATGGTTGCTGAAGGAAGTTTTGCGCTCTGCAAATGTCCTCCTGAAAGTTTGAACACAGAAGACCCTTATTTGACATGAAATATTGTAAGGCATAGAAGTAAAGCAAAGCCTGGGGAAGCAGGATCACCTCACCTTTTTTAGTTCTGCAGTAGGGTGGAGGGAAAAAATCTTGGGTTACTTAGCTGTTTCCTTTCTCTCAACCTACAGATTTAATTAAACTAAACCTTCGAAAACAATACAGGTAATTTAATATTATTTTAATTGAAAGATGTTTTTATAACATAAAAAGACAAAAAGTAACCTCACTGGTGTTTCACAGCTGTGTTGAGAAAAAGTGGTTCTTGTGTAACTTCAGTTTTCTAACTTTCCGAAGTCCCACAATAACAGATGATAGCAAGGATGGAACAATAAATCTAGGATTAAAAGCTCTGCCTAGTCTATTATTTATACACATCTAATTAGCTCCTCCTGCACACACATACACACCCCCTTGAGCACTGGGAACTGCTAATATAATTCCTACAATTAAAACCTCGATGCCAGAATCCTTGTTTGCCAAAACGAAAAACAACAAC
Organism: Pitta sordida; assembly: GCA_013390025.1. Lineage (NCBI taxonomy): Eukaryota > Metazoa > Chordata > Aves > Passeriformes > Pittidae > Pitta > Pitta sordida. The sequence goes on along the minus strand of WEKX01002394.1, from coordinate 52,569 downwards.
CCTCCCGTTCCAGCACAGCTGGGCATGTTTGTACAGGAGTGGATGCCCAACCCAAAGAAAAGCTCAGATTCAAGATCTGAACTCTCCCAAAGTTCAAGACACTTATTAGAAAACCTGTAATCCAGCACCAAGGACCACCGTGGACCCAATTCCAGCAGATGCAAATGAGAAATTTAACACACTGAGGGTTTGTTCAGCCATATATCCAGGGATTTCTGCTGATCATGGGATAACAGTGGTGAACAAGTCTCACTCTGCAGCAGTCTTTTACTTTGGCTTCTCCTTCAGAACCTTCTTACTTTGTCAGGAACACTGGCTAAGCTGATGGATGGGTGAAACCAAAACTAGCACAGAACAGTTTAGGAATGACAACACTCCTAATAGTTTGGATGAATTAACAACCCTCACTATTCCCATACAAATCATCCTCTGAATACATAATCTCAAGATAAAACTTCAAAAACCTCGAGGGATCAGATACATTCAGAACAGTTACATTTCTTTGAAGTATTTTTCCCTTTGTGTTTCAGCCACACTTCAGTTTTCCTACTTACAGAACAAATTAGATGTTTGATGCTAGAAGAAGCAGACACTAAAAGCGTTTCACACTTTCACAACCTTTGGGTGCAGGGGGGAAGAACCAAAGTTGTAGAAAGGTACATATTAACTACACACTGATTTTCACTCTATCGGTTCTTCATGTATCAAAGGCCTAACAGAAACAGCTGAAAAAGTAAAGTCCTAGATGTTGTCCTCTATTACCATGCCCCTAAAACCCCCAAACAAACCATTAGACACTCTGCCCCAAATAAAACAATTCAACAAATCATTACATTTTCTGATCACAACCACGAACCAGCAGCTTCCTCAGCAGCCATGGGAATACCTGGAGCCAGATCCTTCATGGAGACTCTGGAGTTACCTGGAGATAAGTTTTGCTTGTTCTCAAGCACTACAGAAGTTTTAAAAATGTTGATTCTTGCTTCACATATAATCCATTAAAATAGCTATTTTAAAAACTATTGTCCCTGTATTCCCCTTTTTGGGGCCGTTTTTCATGTGTTTACTAAGCCTTCACTTATATTTATCTCCAAATGAATACAGACTTTGTTTCCTAGGATAAAGTTAGGAAAGAACCCTCCCTTAGAGGAGGATCTTACTCTGCTGAACGTAAAAAAGCACTGAGACAAGTCTAGTCTGGGCTTGCTGGAGACACTGGTGGTGCCCAGACCTCAACCATGTTTAAAATGGGAAAAGTAAATCCAACACTGGCACAAATATTTCCTTTACATATACAACAGAACTACAGCTTCAAGCCTGTTTAGGAAAAGAAACATTTCTTATTTCAGCATGTAAATCATCACACAGGAGTCCTGTCACATACAGCCACTCCTGGGGACAGCTCACCATTTATTTCTCAGTATATGATATTTATTTATGACTTTTAAAAGTTCCTGAAGGTAAGAAAGTTAAAACAAGGGTTTCTTCCTCATTGTCTGAGTGTTAAGATTTACTGCAATGCAATCTGAGTGGAAAATACAGATGGATAATATTAAACTTGTCTTAAAATGCAAGTTTATTAGAAGGATCATAGTGCTTTCCACAAAAAAAGAGCAATGTGCTCTACACAACTAATCCTGCTGTTAGAGACCTTACCCAACAGATTTTCTTTTAATTTCCCAACTTTTTTTACTCCATTTTTCAAGCTGAAGTAAAGAATCTTTTACAGAAGCCCTACTCCATGATGTTGCAATGTGAGAGAAAAAGAAAATACCCAGAATTGCCCTCAATTCTACTAAAAAAAACCCAAAACAATTTAGAAAGCATGGTGTACATGGCAGATCCTTGGGAAAGCCATTATTTCCCCTTTTTTCATCAATTTTGGTAAATTTTTGGAACTAAGTCCATCTGTCTGTACATATAACGACGTATAACAGTAATTATGACCTCAGTTTATCAAAGTTCTGATTCAACATCCCACATTAAAATAAAAAGTTTCGTAAGTACATTCAGAAAAAAGAAGGAAAAAATAAAAATCCCAGGAATCAGAATCTGTGTGGTAACAAGCAGATCTCTGGCAGTGGAGGTATCCGAGTTATGCAGCCAGCTTTTGGGATTTGTTTTTTGCCCTTTATTAAAACTTTTGACAGCTCCAGATACCAAACTCTTGTTTCTTGCAAATGTCTCAAGGATAATAAATACATTGAGACCTTTCCTAGTATTTTAATGAAATATCAGTTCCTGCTCCTCCACTTGACTTGCAGGCAAAATCTGCCATTTTAAGGAGATAATCTTAAGCAGCTTTCTGAGAAATGTCAAGAATACTAAATTGCCAATTTTGTGCTCTGGTTTTGGTTGGGTTTTTTTTTACTCTCCCATAATGTTCTATTTAAATTGTCTTTAAAAAGAAAGTGCAGCACTACCCAACATGAAGTAGTATGTGATGTGCTGTATTTTATCTGAACCAGTGCTGTCAGCTCATTAAAATGCTTCCAAGAAGTAGGGGTTTAGTTCCTTCGGTTGGATTATTGTGTCTCAGTATCAGTGAAAAAAGCGTTGATGCTCAGTCACACTCCTGACCTTTTTGTGCCCATTTCAAAGCTTCTGCAGACTGACTTTTATGCTGCTCAGGCAAAAGTTCCCCACAATTTATGGGAATGTTCTTGTTTAAGGAGAAGAAACCTTAACTGAGTGCTGCTACCCTGCAATACCAACTGAGTCCTCAGTGCTGGAGAGCATTCCTAGTCCTGGCCATCCTCAGCACACACCCTGAGGCCAAATCCTGCATCGTGTGTCGATGCCACAGGTGGTTCTGTCTGCAGCAATGGTGTCACTTTGAAAAGATAACACTGGCATTGGGGGTTTCTTTGCAAAGACTGACTTTCCCTCCCTTGTGGCTCATAATCAGGCAAGAATAGACTCCTTATGCTGCCTCCTCTGCCTAACTATCAAACTGGGAGGAAAATCAGCCAGAGGATGTTCAGGTATCTGAAATAGGAGGTGTGTTCTGCAGTGCTTCTCGTTCCTGAGACCACCTGTTCTGTACTCACACAACATCTCAGCCTGTGGCAGGCAACCTGGCCCAAAAGGCTTCTCTGGTACTCCAGCTGCATGGTTCAAGGCAGAAAACCTCCACCTTAGGTAGGGTCAACAATTTTGAACTTCTACACAGAAGTCTGCCAACTCTGCGCTGTGAAAAAGACATTATTTTCCTAATTCCAGCTGCCAAACTCAAGAGAACTCAACCTGACTGAAGACAGACATAAAGGTGAAGTAAACTGGGCATTAAATCAAAAGAGACAGCTTAGCTAAATCAGTCTCCCTTAAGGGCTTAGGTTAAAAGTTGCCCAGCTGAGCTGGCGCTCCTGTTTCTCTGGCCTTCAAGGCTATTTTAACAGGTCAGCAGAGCACATGTTAAACTACCTGTGCAAAATTGTCACCAGTGGGAACTTTTCACTTGTGGGATCTTTGCACCTGAATGTTAAAACATAGTCCTCCACGTGGAAATAGCAGGCAGGGATGTCAGGAGCAGTTCCACACTGCTGCTACAGCTGTGCTGATCCATTTATCCATTCAGTAAAGGTGGATATTCAGCCTGTGACTGAGCAATTGTTCTGATAAATAATCAATGCTATAATGCTCTGCAGATTTTAAGACAATTGATCTTCAAACCCTTTACAACCAGGGACTGTGTGGGGGAGAGGACAAGCAAGAGTTTCTTCTCGCTAACACAGGAATATAACAAGTGCTCTCCTGAAGTCAAAAAATACCAAGTAACAACAGAAAAAAAGAGAAACACACCCAGCCTGCATGTCAGAACACACATGGCACCACAAGACAAGGACGTCTGCGGTATCTCTGCATCAGCAGCCTGCTCCTTGGAAGTTTCGTGTCCAAGAACTGTGACCCAGCCTGGTACTCCTTTGCTTGCAAGATCTGACAAGATCCCAAGACACCAGTGTGGCTGCAGGCCAGGAACCTTGTGCTCCAAAGAGCCACATGCAAATGTCTAATGAGGAGAACATGACCACACACGTTTCCTCTCCTGCTGTAACGCCAGCAAGGCTCCAAACTTGTTCTGGATCACACAGGAGACAGGAACTCAGCCGTATCTCAGCGCTCCGCGGCTGGATCACAGCATTTGCTATGGCTGTCACAACACACTGTAAATTATACACTACACACACCCTTAATAACACAAACCTCAGAGCTGTCTACATATTTTGTGGTGGCAGGAATTAACAGATGTTGACAGCTGATTAGATAGGAGAAGCACAAAAGGAGACAGGCACAGTCCATTACTAATGTTTGTTGTACCTACACAGTTTCTCGCTATCATAACTGACTACACTAATAGTTCCTTCTGATGTTGCAGTGTTGGTGGGCCTCTCTTCCCCATCCTCCCAACAGGCAGCTATTTCAGCTGCTCAGAGAGGCACTGCCCTTACCTTCAGCAACAGGAGATTATCACTGGCTGACAACATCCCCCTGAACATGGAAGTACACCTTAATATCACACCCAGGCAGCAAGAAACCGCTTGGCACCAGACATGTGATCCAGAAGAGCACTCGCAGGAGCTGCTCAGAGCACACAATACCACGTTTGTGCTGGTCTGCACACAGAACTCCTCCTAATTCCCTCCCCAGAACACTGCAGGCACGGTTGGCTGAGGTCCTGTGAATAGGAGCACAGCTGCAAAGAAAGTGTCTAAAGGAAATTATTGGCTAGGCTTTAAAGGAGCAGGAACATGCAAGTGAAGGCAAGGCCAGCTAGTCTATTTACTCACAGGACGCAACAGTGTTAAATTTACACACCTCACCCCTCTTGATAACCCGATACCAGAACAGAAGGTTTCATGGAGACCTCAGAGCAGCCCTCCAGTATTAGAAGGGGCCTACAAGAAAGGTAGAAAAGGGACTCTTGTTTAGGAACTGTAGTGACAGGACAAGGGGGAATAACTTCACACTGACAGAGAATAGGTTTAGATAGGATATGAGGATGAAATTCTTCCCTGGGAGGGTGGGGAGGCCCTGGCACAGGCTGCCCAGAGAAGCTGTGGCTGCCCCATCCCTGGAAGCGTCCAAGACCAGGTTGGATGGGGCTCTGAGCAACCTGGGATAGTGGAAGGTGTCCCTGCCCATGGCAGAGGGTTGGAACCAGGTGGTCTTTAAGGTCCCTTCCAACCCAAACCATTCAGTGACTCTATAATTTTCATCAGGGTCCAAATCTGCAAGGGAACCAATAAACACATTGTTGTAGACAGAAGGACAGGGTGGGAAAGGCAAAGGCAGCAATCATGGAAATCCATGCCAAGGTCTTGGACTGAAAAGCAACCAAATCCACAAAGAGGCTCCTGTGAGTCCTTGCAAGCTGGGAATTTGCTCCATCGCCACACTGTTCCAGGGCTGAAAAACTGACAAGCCAAAAACACTCTTCCCCAGACAGAGATGTGGCATCTCCCACCTACTGGGTTTTCATCTCCTACTGGGAGCTGTGAGCAGACATAAGGGGAGCAGAGCCGCCGTCAGCTCGGTTTTGGTTTTCCCAGCAATGCTGCAGAGCACCTGATGGGATGCACCACCCTATTTCCTGCCCCCACAGGGATATAGACAGCTGTTCCCTGCCCAGATGGAAGAGGTAGGATGCTGCTTTACCCCTGCCCTCACCCAGGGCACACCAACCCTCGACCGCTCAGCGTCCAGCCAAGTGAGAAAACCAGCAAAAACATCCCTGGCACTGAGCCCTGGGAGTGCAGCCAGCAATGGTTGCCCAGGCCCACAGCAGAGTTGAACTCTCCAAATATTTTGAACAGCTCCTTATCAGCAAGGCAGCTTTACACCAGCTCAGCATTTCACTGTGTTTATAATCTGGTCCCCTTAAATTGGATTGACAGCCGAGCAGAGCCGCAGCCTGAAACAGAGACAGTCTCTCTGTTGGCACAGGATCTGTTCAGCAAGACCCACCCAGCCCAAGATCAGCAAGTTACACAAGCCAACATTTGATGTCAAGCATGCTTTTAATGCCACCGAAGCCAATGCTACAGGGAAGATGGCTGCCTGTTTGACCAAGTGGCCAAAACAAGACCTCAAAATAGTTCCTGCTGGCTTTGTGTGACCTGTGGGTGCTTTCAGTAGTATCAGCCCTCTGTGTAAGGTCCACAGCAAAACACCAGCTCTCCTCACCTTAACTGACTTCTGCCAGATGTGGTATCACAGTATCACAGTATTTGCAAGGTTGGAAGAGACCCTGGAGATCATCGAGTCCAACCTGTAACCCAACACCAACCCACTGTCTAAACCATGGCACTAATCAAACAGAATGTGAGCAAGACTCCACAAATATCCTGACTATTGTGGCTGCAACCTTCCTTCCTTCTCCACTTCCAGAACCCACTACAGTGGCAACAGGGTCGGAGGGGGGTTTATTTGGGCCCAAGGGAAACACTGAAGTTAGAAAACTCACATCAAATCTGCAACAATGATGCTTACATGACTATTAGTTTCACTGCTGTTATTTAAGAACAGTTGCTAAGGCCATGAGAGAAGGAACCTCCTCCAGGTGTGAGACTGTTGGCTTAGTTAAGCAAGGAAGGTGTTTTAGAGCTCCTGGATGATAACCATCTGCAACAGCAAGGATTAGTCTACTCTCAAAATGTGTGTCTTGTCAGTGCTCCTCACGGTAGGTCTCAGAGGAAGAACTTCATCTCCCTCAAACAAGGGCATTAGGCATATCCCCCTCACTCCAAATTCCTGCAGTGTGCACCGACCTACTCAGGGTGATGAAAGAAGGGTGTTTTCCAACTATTCCCATTACACACCTCAGTAATACCAGAGAAGAATCAGGCCTTGAAAATATAGCAATCATTGTGCTGTCCCAAGGAAACAGAATTCTCTGACCTTACCATTACACTAAATACTAAATGATTCATTTGAACTTGTTCTTCCCTCATGAGGTAAAGCTATTTCCTACTTTCTTACAGCAACTCTGATTTGTCTATGTCCTATTTTTGGTTTCTAAATTAAGAATATTGCTCATTACCAGATTATATGGCATTTATTCTGAAGAGCAAGAGATACTGATACAGCTAAAAATTCAATATAAACACCCTGTGGATGTAAGCCATGACATTTATATACCAGATTAATAAGCACTAAGAGGAATTTCTGATGTAGGGCACATGACCCTCCCTTCATTTCAAAGGCAATTATTTTAATACCATGATTTCAAAGTGTGACATGTCCTTGAAAACACTTGTAGACAGACAGCTTTATTAAAGAGGCTTCCAAACCCTGAAAGGACAATTTCAGGTGCACCTCCAGTTTTGAGATAAGAGAACATCTGGAACAGGTGTATGGGCTGGGCAGCAGATAAGCAGGCTGAGACAAACACCAATTTAATGCAGGATGGGTCTGAGCTCCTTTAGACAACAGGAAATCTTTGGGAGATTTGACACAGAGCTCTTGCTGCAGCCCTTGCCTTTCACATCTCATCACCTACCCCTTGATATTTTCCAGTTACATCAACCTGGAAGCTCCTGCCTTGTTAACTTCCAGCTTTAACTAGAGAAGAGAATCCAGCCAGGCTCCCCGGTTATCACTTGTCAAACTTGGTCACTGTGACCTCAGCCTTTCAAAAAGCAGGAGAAAAGGGTAACTCGCCAATTTGAGGCGAGGAGAGTTGAAAAGATGACAGCAGCTGATTTTCTACTCAAAACTTAGAAGTTCCCAGTGCTTTCTAACAGTAGTAAAAAAACCCCACCTACTACTAAAAAGATCCCACAAGTGCTCACACCCTGCAAGTAAAGAAAGCACAAATACTTTGTACCAGCAGTTCTGCATCCACTGCTACAAAGTCCAGACCCCAACTCAGCCCTGAGGGGTTCCCAAGCCCAGTGAGGGAAAAACATCCAGATTCATGAAATGCCACATTCAGATCCTTAAAATGTCAGCTGACAAGTAACAAATGACAAGTAACAGCTACATAAGAGATTCAAAGGAAAAGGAAAATAAAGATACTGGCTATGATACCTTGGTGCTGTTGCTCATCATTGAAGGTCTTGTCTAAGGCAAGCAGGATCTCTGTCCCACCCAGCAGAAACAGAAAACTAAATATAATCTTGCAGCTAATATTGAGCCCCTAAAAAAGGCTCAGCAGAGTTTTGCATCCCCAAAAAGAGCACGTGGCTGCAGACAGCTGCTTTCTCCACCGCCTTCACTAGCAGGGCATGCCCAGAATAAAGTTATGTTCAGCCATGCAAGGCTTTTGCCTGAAAGTTTATCAAAAAAGGCATCTGAAACCAGCCAGAAGGTGGCCAGGGAGCCTCTGAGTGCCTTTGGACAAGCAGCCATGAGATTTTCTAAAGAGAGGTGAAGAAATTCTTCATGTGATTTCCATGCTCCTCTACACCAAGCAGATTAGCTGTTCTGTCCAAGAGGACTGAGCTGTCCTAACACTGCCCAGTGCCTTGAAGCACATCTATAAAAAGCCAGAATTCCTGAAAAAAAAAAGTTTTAACTACCTTTGAACGAGTAGCCAACAAAATTGTTACCATGACTTCCTCTGTAACACGGTTCCTAATTCCACAGTTCACTGTCCACAGCACTCCTCTTTTCTACATGGAATGCAACACATTTTGGGATCTTGTCAGTTAATTAAGCAGCTGTAAAGAAAGCCCTACAGCCTAGTGCAGTTGTATAGGATTATTTCTGCAAATGACATAATTCCAGACACCATTCTGAGCCAACAACTTCGACTACAGCCCATGAGGGAGGAAAAGAAAACCCTTAGTGTGGCACGTGGAGGATGAGACAAGAAGGATTAGTTTCTATATATTAACACCGTTCCCATTTTGGGATGGCTCACTTTTCCCATTTTACTTTCAGATGGAAAACAAGATGGTGGGAAAAAATATTTCCAAATACATACTACAGAAAAGGTTTGTCGTGCTTGTGGTTGGAGAGGAAAGAGGAGGGAAGAAGCAGAGACACCCCACACACAGCAGTGAGGAGAACTCAACAAACCCAACTCCATTTATACACTGCTTCACCCCTATAAACTTCAGACATTTCCTCTAACCATACACCGAGAATTGACAAACACATCAGTAAGTCAGAAAACTTATTGAGCAAAAAAAAATCAAAATGCACCAAAACCACCACTAACAAATGCACTAAAACAGCTAACACGGCTAGGAAAGATCATTGCAGAAAAACATCTCTCCCTTCCCTTTTGTGTCATCTTTTGCTCCTGGAGAGCTAGGAGCTTGAATTGATTTTGTTTCTTGTTTCATAGCCTAAACTCACTTGACTTCTTGTTCACTTTCTCTGTAAAATGGGGAAATAATAATGAGAAAATACCACACAATGTTATAGAAATTATTCAGTTCACAGCTATACAGTTCTTTGAAGATGCAAAGTGCCAAGCATTATTACTAGATGAAGAAATGATATGTTTTCTCCCCCAAGCTATACAGAGGAAGAAAAAAGCCATGCAAACACCCAACTGTATGCCTAATAAGCTGCAATACCCAAAAAGTGGGACATCTTAAAACAGATTGGACAATCTTCTTCCAGCTCACAAAGATTATTCCCAACACATAAACCTCACAAGATTATAAATGCAGGCAAAGAAACTTATCATTTGACAGGGTTCCTGCAGACAAAATAAGCTTATCTAAATAAACAGGGAAAATGTATATTTTCAGTGTTGAAGAGAGCAAAAAGAATTTTTCAGAGAAGGGAAGAAATAAAATGAGATTTGCAAGTGCTGTGAGGGACAAATTTATGTTTTCTGAATATAAAGCAATTGCCAGTACCGGCAAAGTCAATAAAATAGCAAGAACCGGATGGGAGGGACACAGGGAAATGCAACGTGTGATAGAGGGGTCACATGCTAGATAAACAGGGCACTATGATAACTATGTAAAGATAAATACACCTCCTCCACTCTGCAGAGATTTACATGTGTTAGAGAGCCATCATCACATTAAGTTACATTCACATTTACCCAAACCACACCACAAAACAGGAGGAGCAAAAGCACACTAGCATTCTGTTCCCTTCAAACAGCACTGCTTTCTCTCTGAAGAGAGGGAGGAAAAAGGCACCAGAGAAATCCCCATCACTGTCTGCCTGGGGAGCAATCACGGGCAGTGCTACACCTCCCACACACACGCAGGGCAGTCACAGGCTCTGGGGAAACGTTTTACTGTGTATTTTGAGCACATTTCAGTTGAGCACAACTATTAAAAGCCCAAGAAAAGCCATGTGTGGGCTGGGCCCCGCAGGACAAGCCATGAGTGCTAATAAATGCAATACACAGAAGTAGCCTGGTACGTACTTCTTTCCCTCTTGTATTCCAAATGACGTTAGGGAGGGCAAAAAACCAACAAATACTATTTTTGCCTAAGAAGGTGGACTGGACTTCAGCCTGTTAGTTAAGTGCTGCATATGATGCTCTTTCTAGAGAGACAAGGTGAAGGCATATCTGAAAACTTGAATGGATTTTGCTAGGAAAGAGCAGAAAGTATGACTGGCTGGCTACATGGACTTAGCCAGGCCCCCATGTCTTCATGGCACCACACTAAAGCAGCTGACTCTGCTAAGGCTTATTTTAAAAGCCTTAATTAGCTTTTCTGGATTAGTTATACATGCTGCCTTCCTGTGGGCCATGCCTGAACTCTCAGCATCATGTTTAACACTGTAGGGAACAACAGGATGGAGAGTCTGACTCAGACAGCATTCCTCCAAACTCCAGATCCCTGCCAGTACCAGAGAAAGGAGCACCGAGCACCTGTTACTACAGCACTGGGTGGACATGGACACAACTCCACTCCCAGGAGCAATGCACAAGTGACAGGGAAAACAAGGAAAACTGAGGTCCCAAAATCTCTGCTGCTCCCAAGGAAAGGAACTCAGAAGAGCATCTGGAAAGAAAAGAGGGAGAGACTTCCAGCAAAGGCAAGGTCTTCAGTGATGCCAGCAGACTGAAAGTCTCCAAGTACACATTCAGCACAACGTGGCTACCAGCCAACACTGGACTTTTAACAACGTTTTTACAACCACGATGGATTCAAATCCAGCCTGAGAGTGTAATCTCACCAACTCTGATAAGCAGCAATAAAACTGAAGAACTGTGAGCAAGATGGGAGACAATAGGTGATAACCACTCCTGCAGCCAGCAGGCCTCTGATTAAAACCCCAGGGAATAACACCATTTGGCAGCAGAGTTTAGGGCTCCTGACAAACAAGGAACAACATTCACTTCCTTTCAGGTCTGGTGCAAGACCTTGGGCAGCTGTGAATCCCAGAGAGAGCTCATGCACAGTTATTTACCATGGGAAGGGTCAGAGATCCAAGAAGAAGCACTTCAAAGGCTATGGAGAGGGTAAGGGAGTAAAAGAAGGGAAATAATGCTTCAAGTGAGACACTGGTGCTCACATGTCATGGGCCTGCAGTGAGGCCAGGGATGCAGGACAGCTCCAGGGAGCAGCAAGCCAGGACAGCCCTGAACCTTTTCCCCTTTTGGACACTCTGATAACCTAAGGATGCAGCACACAAGGAGACACTGGGCTCAGCAAGCAGTGGGACACAACATGGAAATGTGCAGCAGCATGGAGCAGGAGAGACCCAGCACCAGCAGAATTCCAGCCGTGGTGTTACAGGGCAGGCACAGCAACCTGGCCCAGCTCTCCAGCTGGAATTTAGGATGCTAAACCATGCTACATCACATTGCACTATTCAAAACAAAGCAGATGAGGGATAACCATTCCCAAAACAAGACTGCCAGCTCTGACATGCACTAGGCTACTTGGATCAAACCAGTCTAGACCGAATGCAAAATGCCACTCCTTGAAGTCAGCTAAACTGGGCCATCTCCAAAGGGTAACACGACACATGGACTGTTTTGCTGAATGAATTTTCTCAGAAATTTGTCCCAGTAACATGAAAACTCTTGGCAGTTTCTCTGCACGTTGCCATAGACCTGCTGAGTCAGATTAACTGCACGTGCCCGGCAGTCCTGGCAAGTCCAGTGGGATCTTGCAGTGGAGCACTGGCACTGCTTGAGCCCTTTATGTGCCACACAACAGCTCCAATGATCATTTCAGGATTGTTTGTTGGATAATCAAAATATACTTCATTACTCTGACACAGTCCATACATGAACTGCAAATTCACTGTCTTTAAAAATGTTGAAAGCTGCCTGGATCTAAACAGCAGCTCCAAATAAATGGACATCTGCAGAAGCAGGACCAGGGTGACATTCTTCTACAACTCCTACTAGAAGTCATATGCAGCAGCATCTTAATGACATTTGAAATAGAAGCCCCAAAAGAGCTGCTGTTAAGCTATCAAAAAGCAAAAAAAAAGAAGCAGATATGTAGAAAACAGACACCAGCAATGCAGTGGGTTGGATTACTCACCCAGAGGAGCAGACTTAGTGCTGATCTCTACTGTCACTCTTGAGCAAGTCCCACTGATCCATATAAACTTCCAACGCTGAGAAAAAGAGGAAGAGAGATTCTGGTTAATCACTCAAAGTCTGAAGTGACTTAACAGTGACATCTTGTAAAAGTTTATCATCCAGTGACACAGGATACAGGAAGCACACTGGATGATGTATGTACATAACAGCATTTAAAAAAGCTAATACTGAGAGATTAAAGGATGACAGCTGATGTACAAGGAGGAAATGAGCTTGTTTATTCCAAAAAAAATCCCCACTACATTATTTCTCAGTATTTTACATTACACAGTTGGCCTTTGGCCGTGCTCCACCTCCCCAGCTGATCACACATGTACAACACAAAACAAAGACGGTGAATGACTCCTGGTAAGGCTTCCTTCTCACCCCTGCAACCTCCAAAATATCCCAACCAAACACCCCACGGTGTTGAACATCCAAAAATCAGGGTGTGGAGTGAAGCCGGTGGAAATCAGAGCAGCCCATAGCACTGAACCAGCCCGACAGCTCGTTCCCCACAGTTATTCCTGAGTCTCTCTACTCTGACTATTTTGGTAAATCAAAGATGTTCTCTGTTACTGTGGTTCGACAGGAAGTTTTAGTCACAGATACTCCCATCTACAGACTGTGGACAAAATAAGAGCTTTTTGGTATGGGAAGTTTGACAAAACTATTCCAGGAGAAGGTTCTGGCTAAACTTTGCATTTTAAATGCAAAAGGGAAGTTTGGGGAATAAAACTCCAGACCAATAAGTAAAAACTTCCAGACCTTGGCAGTTACACAAGCTCCCATTAGAAGAGGCTTAAGAATCAGTAACTCCAATAGGAGTGCTCAGTGAAATATGGCTGGTGGAAGGATTGAAACAACCAGGAACGTCCCAGTGGGACACTCTTGCCTGAAACACTGCAAGAGCAGATCTTGGCAAATTGACAGAAGTTTAAGACAAGCAAGGAACACGATCGGAAAGTAAAGAATCAGCTCAAAAATCCAGGAATCAATCCAAGAATAAAGGGACACCGACAAATTGTTGACTTCAGGCAACAAACTGCAAATATCCAGAGGGTGTAAAATGGAAGAGGGAGAATTCAGACAGTGCATGACTAGGAGATGAGTACAAAAAAAAAAAAAAAAAGAAGGCATTTCAGGGCTAGATACTAAAAAACTGTAATAGATATATATGTCTGTATATAATATCTATATAATAGATGGTCTGAGGGCACACAAATGATTGGGTGCTCATTGCTCCTCAGAGCACTTTTTTAGACTACATTGAACAAATCCACCATAGGAAAAAAAAAAAAAAGAGAGACAGAACACAACCAACCAGGACATATGAGCCTGTGCAAGCAGACTGTCACAGGGCTGGGGCTCCAGGCTATTGCAACAGAATAATAATGTACTGGGCCCTGTACAAGGCAGGGGGGAAATATCTGTCAGATGGAAAAAAAGACAAAATGTGGAAGGCAGGGAAAAAAAAAATCGTTGAGGTTTCTATAAAGGGTACTGCAGAATGTCTTGTATGAAACTGAAAAGCCAGGGGGAAAAAAGTTAGTTAATGGTGTTATTTTAAGTCCTGGGAGACTCACACTCCACACAAGGGCCAATCTCTGACTGAGCTGCTCTTCCCAGCGTGGGGCACTGGCAGCACCACAGCTATTCCCAAGTCTCTTTACCATCACTATTTTGGTAAGTCAAAGATGTTCTTTGTTACTGTGGTCTGACTGAAAGTTTAGTCATTTCCTCCTCCCCAGAGTCAGAGTTACACACACACAGCCCACACCTCAGGCGAGCTCCGCAGCTGAGGGGAAGGGAACACTTCCATGCCTTTCTCAAAAGTGAACTATCTGCTTTAGACTGTGGCAACACAAGGATTCAGTTTGTTTCCAAGGCTGCTAGGGAAGTGGGCTGCATTTCCCACTCCCCCACCTCCTTCCTTCCTCCAACTCCATTTAGTTTTGACTAATGAACTTCCTGTGCTGGTTTTGGCTGGGATGGAGTTAATTTTTGTCACAGTGGCTGGTGTGAGGCTGGGCTTCAGATTTGTGCTCAAAATATGTTGATAACAGTGGGATGCTTTGGTTCTTGCTGAGCAGGGATTGCACAGAGCCAAGGCCTTTTCTGCTCCTCACCCACCCCATCAGTGAGGGGCTGGGGGAGCACTGGGAGTTGGGAGGGGACACAACTGGGACAGCTGATCCCAACTGGCCAAAGGGACATTCCATACCCTACGGCATCATGCTCAGCACATAAAGCTGGGGGGGAAAGGAGGACAGGGGGATGGATGTTCAGGCATGTGATGGCAATTGTCTTCTCAACTAACCATTAGGTGTGATGGAGCCCTGCTGTCTTTGGGGATGGCTGGACACCTTTCTGGTCACGGGAAGGGGGGAATGAATTCCTTGGTTTGCTTCGCTTTCCCTACTAAACTGTCTTTACCTCAACCCACGAGCGTTCTCACTTTTACCCTTCTGATTCTGTTCCCCATCCCACCAGGAAAGGAGTGGATTTTTTGGGGTCTAGCTGCCAGATAGGGTTAAATCACAACACTACCCCAGTCAGACACCCTCTAACCCCAAAGCTAAAAAACCTCTTGCACACCCTCACCTCTGAAGACTGTTCACAAAAGTAATTCCTATAGAGAATTGTGACTGTTCCTGTGACTGAACAGGCTCTGACTGTTCATCTCAGCATTTCTCCTGCCTGAACAGGGCACAGAACACAGAGATCCAGGAGGCTTCAGCATTAGGATGCCAGGAAGGCTGAGGGCCCTCAGGGAAGGTCTGGAGTTCAGGGGCGATGAGTGAAAACTGGGACTTGTTGGGACTTCTGTGAAAGGGTGGGGCTTTTCTGGTTTAACTGGAAGGGTAAATTATCATCCAAGAACAGCAACGGAGGGCACAGCCGCTCTTACATCACAGGAGGAATGTGCCACACAGCTCTGACCACAGGGCACAGGCTCGGGGGGCAGGGGCTCTCTCCAGCAAGAGAAGCTCTCCACAAAGTTCAACCTGAGTTCAATTCCAGTATCAAGAAAATTGCCCAGAAAACCACATTCATAACCAAGAGCCAGTTGTTAGGAATGATCATTTAAGAAGAACAAGACTAGGCAAACCAGGTGAGAGTTAACTGGGGTTTTGCTCTCATACAGAGAACATCACAATATATAAATGCCCTGGAGGAACCCTTGCAGTATCCCCAGGAAAGACAGGTAAACAACATGAACTTTTTTCTCTTTCCAGACTATTTTCTTAACCAAGAAGAAAACACATCTAATCCTACAATCTTGCATGTTCAGCAATAATATTTCACTTTGCCAATCAAAGCCAAAGCCACCCATTTATTTTTCAAATTCAAGAAGCACAATTGCATTCAATTACACGCGGTGTGAATTTAAACAGCAAAGACCTCCAAATTTCACATTGCACTGTTTAGGGGCACAGTTTATTAAGAAAGCTGTAGCACTATTTCTTTGTGAC
Organism: Pitta sordida; assembly: GCA_013390025.1. Lineage (NCBI taxonomy): Eukaryota > Metazoa > Chordata > Aves > Passeriformes > Pittidae > Pitta > Pitta sordida. Next base: position 36,630 of record WEKX01002394.1, on the reverse strand, counting down.
TACAGGAATATTTTCAGAAGAATGCAAGAGTACCGCAATTCACGTCTGCTTTTTACTAGATAAAAATAAAGACCTGCTTTGCCTAACCATGTTTGATCAAGAAAAGCAGGGCTTTGAGATAAAAGATCTGAGAAAGCCCCTCCTTCTCTACTAAAAGCTAAAAAATTTACTAACATGGGACCCAAGTATTCACGGCACAATTCAAATTACTGCACCTTCCCACACACTTGCTTCATGTCTGTGTGTTTGTGTCTCAATTAAAAACCTACTATGACATTCTTCCTACATTTTCAAGAGAAAATCACACAGGGAACAGGACCACTGGATCTCTTTAATAGTCACAACTTGACTGCCAGGAGAAAACAGGTGGCAAGAAGCCCCCTGTGCTTCCCCCCTTGTCTGCCACACACCCTCTCACAGGTGACAGAAGTGCTCAGCTCCTTCCCAGCACCTTCCACCTTCAGCTGAGATGCGTCTTCCCAAAATCCCAGCCACCCTTGCAGCAGTTTGGCTGAGCCATGGGTGCATACGGAGGCTCCCACACAAACACAGCTCCTTGTCGAGGCACACACCTCATTATTCAGCTTCCCCCAGACCTATATAAATTAAAGACCTTTCTTCCTTTTAATTATTCCCCTCTAAAGAATAGATTAACAGCTGCTAGATAGAGCTTGACTCAAAAAAATTTATTAAGGAAAATTAATAAAACGCATACACTTCCAAGAAAGTCACTGCTTGTGTCCAGTTATCTTGCCTTGGAGAGGTGGGAGAAGCATTTAAAGCCAAGAAGCAAAGCAATAAAAAAAACACTAATAGCTTGAATGATTTGGGGAGCTAATGGTTTTCCATGGAAAAAGCCATTGATGCATGTCTTTTATTTTGGTACACTAATGGTACAATTTTTTTGTAAAAGCCCGTGGGCAAAGGCTGGTTTGAATCTGAATGAAAGCAATCAGGGCTGCAGCTTGAATGATTTCCCCACATCATTATAAATCATCCATCCACGCCAAGGATCACCCGCCAACACGTAATATTTCACCTTTAAATCACCCTGTCTTTCAGCTGCTGCAGAGCACGAAGCAGATCTCTTTTTTATCATGGGACAGGCTGGCTGCACTCAGACAAATTAAAGAAAAAGGGAAAACACAGATGCTTTAGCTCTTATCTTTATTCTTGGTTTCTACAAGGCCGCAGACATTTTGACACAGACAAGAATCACACAGCGCACACATTAACCACCCAATCCGGTTTTGGGTTTTTCTACACCCACAGCTGAAACTCAAAACTTGTCCATTTGCAAGTGCCAGCCTTGAGCTTAAAAAAAAGCCCAAATACATTTTGATCCAAACCCGGGGGGTCTGGCACACATAGGAATATAAAGTGAAAACTAAAGGGAACTGAGCAAAACCAACCACGTAATTAACTCCAGTGAGCCAAGCAGCTGAGAGCTCATACAACAACATTTACTACCTACCTCACCATATTTGATACAAACACAAACATCACTGAATCAACATACCAAACACAGTCAACAGCAAACAAACACTTTCTACAAGCACAATAAAACATTATAAATAATCTCCTGAGTCAAAGAGCAACACCAGGCAGACCAGTCAGTGAAACACTTGTAAGACTAGCAGCAAGAACAAACTACAAAAACTTTAAAGAAAAGCTTTCATATCGCTAACTTATCAGATTTTAAGTCAAACCAGACATGATTTAGACAAGGAAAAAATTATGACTAATCTGTGACTAATTTTGTATTAATCACTGTGTCCATCTCTGAACTGGAATGCCACTCCATGCAGTTTCTGCCAATTAGTTCCTTAATGCTACAAGCCAAAGCAACAGGTTATGCAGTTCATCATCTGTGAAAATGCAGATGTCAGCTGAGGGAAGGAGTAAAAGCAACTGGAAGATGTGGAAAATTACTTTATGAACTGAACTGAAGATCTCATGCCCCCAGTACTCATGTTATTGAAGCAGTGTGATAAGTCTGCAATCAGATATGAGAGAATTCATTAATTGGACAGTACCAAGTTCCTTGACAAAAAGGGATCAGGCCAACACAAGGTTTGCCATAACACTTTCCTGGGACATGCCTGCCCTTCAATTACCCTGAATTGCTCTGGCCATCCTTCACTTTGAACTTCATTCACAGCAACATGTACTTTGCTTTTCCTCGAAGGAACTTAAATAGCTCTAACACCACAAACTTATAAAATCCTATTATTGAGGCACACGCACCCAAGCTCTGTTTCCAGAGCTGGGAAGTGAGGTGGAAGCTTTGAAAGCAGCAAAACCCAAAAGCACTTGGCAGGAAAAGGACCGAAATAACATCTTTTTATTGCTGTTAAGAATAGGCAGTCAAAAGATTAGACTTAAAACCCCTAGAAATTAGAATCAACATAACTAGATGCTTTGTCAGCTTCACAAGTAAGTTTTAAATATGTATTTTGCTATTTTTAAATGCTGACAGTTCAGTTATTTTAGCCCTTTTAAGTTCGTTACGTGCTAACAGACACACAACAGGATTCAGCTCTCGTGCTTTCACATGCACTGCAAATAATCCTGAAAATACTATTTCCACTAATCACATTGTTCCACACAGTTTTAAAGCATGTGATTGCAGGATAAAACCCACAGCACATGTTTTTGGCCAGGATTCTAAAGGAAATTAAGTTTATGTGGTAGTGCTGTTTATCAGTCTTCACCCTATTAAATTTTCAACTCACTAGTCAGTTCTGACCACATTAGACAGGAGGAAAAGCGATCCAAATACGTGTCACATTTCTACAACTTTGGGAGAAATCACTTTGCAGGTAGAGGAGACACATCCAAATCAGCCTCACATAGAAACAAATTTTGCTGTGACAACTCAGCAATTCCAAAATGCTTTGGTTGGCCCAGCAGCTGCTCCACCAGCATCCACACATGGGCACTCAAGGTGTGTGCTGCCCCTGGGACCAACATGAGACACTGGAGAAAAACCACAGAACAAGCCAAAAAAAGAAAATTTGGAGACAAGTGATAGTGAAAATGTAGAGGTCTAAACAGGAGGGTGGTGGAGAGAATTCACACAGGGAAAACAAAAATGTAAAGAACAGGTTTTGTCAGTTTTGCTACCTGGCAACAAAACCAGTAAGAGTTAAATCACAGTGAATTTCAATCAATTTGTAGGAAGCACAGCCTGAAACAGAGTGGTGATATCAAGGCCAGGCTGGACGGGGCTCTGAGCAATCTGCTTCAAGTGAGAGGTGTCTCTGCCCACAGTCAGGGGTTGGAATGAGATGATCTTTATGGCCCCTTCCAACCCAAACCAGGCTATGATTTTATATCTGACCTCAGCAGCACCTTGACCTGTGAGCTTTCCACTCAACTTGGTCCTATTAACTCTTTAATTCACCCACCCAATTTTCACTCCCATGGAAGAACAACCCTAATCACCACAGCAGCTAAGCAGAAAACAGCTCAGTGAATGCCACATGAAATAGGAATGAATAAATATTTCATAGTTAATTGGTTGGTTTGTTTTGTGGGAGGGCAAGAGACGAACTTTGCTTAGATTCCACGAGGAGAGCTGGATGTGAAAGAGCTACTTACAAAATGCTGAGGGCAAACAAGTGCACCATTAAGTGTGTGTTGTATCCTCATTTAGAAATCACCCAATCACCATCTTTCCCACGGGGGACAGTTAATATTAGAAGCAGCTTACATCCTACACAAGGATGTCTCTATTAAATGAATGTTCCTAGCATCCAACAGCTTGGCCTGCTTTATCTACAGGGCAGGTCACCACTTGCTAAAACATTTAGGGGGTACAGTACAAAGGGATATAAAAGAGTTTGGGTAAGTTGTCCTGAATTTGCATTCCAGTGCTTTTGTGATGGGAAGATTTTCATTAGGAACAGGAGCACTGCCACCCAAAAAGGTAAAGGCCATTTTACTTCAATTTCCACAAAACCCCAGTTACTGAGCAACCTTCATCTCCCAGTCATCCCTTGTTTACTATCCTGTATATTCCTTAGAGACACAGCATATCGCCAATCCCAGCAAAGACAACGTCCGGCAGACATTGAACTTCCATTCTCTCCTAAATCTGGGGCTCTGCAGGTCAAGACAATCCTACGAGATGGCTCCATAAAGACAATGCTCTACAGAGGGTGAACTAGACAAACCAGAAGAGCACGAGAAATGGAGTGCATGTAAGAGAGGGCCAGATTGGGAAGATCTGCACGAGCAGAGCTGTGCAGCACTGAACATTCTGTCTCACAGAGAAGCCAGTTCTCTTCTGCAGAGAAAGGCATCTCAAGCACAGGGCTGCCAACACACACCACCACTTTTTTTTTTTTTTTAATTCTGCACTTTTTCTCCCCTCTTTATGCAAGCTGGGGTCCTGCAGGCTGAGGAAGCACCTGCTGGAAGATGAAATTCCTCCAAGCTTACCACAGGTCCTGCAGGGCTCATTATTATTATTACTATTAAGCACAGTAATCCTCACAGACATGGGGCAGCAACGCAGCTGGTGATAACGCATTGCCCCTTTGTGATTGCATCACTGATTATTACTCATTAGGGCACTTCTAATCATTATATAGAATATTTTATGCAGCCTAATTTGCCAAGAAGTAATCACTCTCCTCCTCCACAGTAATGCAAAAGAGACCTTGTAATGTGATTTCATTTGCTGTTTATTCTACAGCTCTCCTTCCCAAAAGTTTCTTTCAGAAATTGAGCCTGAAGCCAGATGCATTTGGTCATTAGAAAATGTCTCAGATGAACCATATGTTTCATCAAGTTTCGTGTGGAAAAGATGAGTAATTTAGGAAGCTTTACATCTTGGATTTTACTTTGCATTTCTTGCCAAAAGAAATCCCTGAACTTCCTTCTTAAAAAAAAACCCCAAAAACACAACAAAAACACCACAGAAGCACCGAAGAGTTCAGCTCTGCACTCCTAACAGGGTAACCTGACACTCAAGGAGCCACTATATTCATGTAAAATGAGCTTTGGTTTTTGGACAATAAATATGCTGGATGCTGAAAAGGTCACGGTTGAAATAACCACCGACTACCATTCCCTATAAGAGAGTGAAAATAGGGAACACAGATTTGTATCCAGCCTTCCCTGTAATCCAATAGGAACACCAAACAGCGGTCATGACAGATTATTCTGCTTGTGGATGAATCCAAGTCCTTGCTGAGCCCTCAAAATTTCCATAAACACTCACAAAGGAAGAGAAAATTAATGACTGGACCTCAGTGCTTTAGCTGTTTAAAACCACCCACTCCAAGCAAAGGACTAAAGTGTATTACGAACTCTGAACAGCAAAAATAGTACTATGTTTTTAAGACAAAAGGGAGAAAATTGGTTTTTTAAGAGTAGAGCAATTCAGACAGTATTTGCAAAAACCTCCTTCCACATGCCTCTACTCCTCTGGGTTTGCAGTCTTTCCATATCGCAACAAATTTTGTGTAATTACTAGCTAAGTTCTGAAAAGCTTAATTGTATTGTATTAATAATTAAGGTTTTGACTTTCTATCCAAGGGTTCTACTTCTCTTAATTAAAATTGTACCTTGTGAGACTACGCAAATCCACCACTTTCAAGTCGGCTCTAATAAATCCACAGGTAATCTTTGTACCTCCAGAAAGGCATGTAGATACAGAGTTAAAAATAAGCTTTATTAGCACAGATTAACCAAAAGCACAAAAAGCCCAGGATATGTTTTTGGAGGCTGAACTTGGCATAATCCATCCCTGGTGTGCTTTCAAAGGGTCAATGAGTCACCACAAGTCTCCTCAACTCCTTGTGTGAGGAGAGAGATTTACAACAAAGTTTTCCATCAGATTTGCAGCAGGTTGAGGATTTCCCAGGTGGCAAACTGTGCAAACTAAGGAACGAAATTGAAGCCTGACTCAACTGTGCTGTAAAGTCAAGGAAGTAAGAGAAGATCAACAGGGGAGCCTGCTAACCCAGGCCAACACTGAGCATCTCTGTCTGAGCACAGAGGAGCCAGTTTTGACTCAAAGGGCAAATTTTTACAGAATTATAGCACTGACTTAATGCAGCACTGCCTAAACATCCATTTCCCCAGGCCAAGTCTCAGAAAGGCAAGTTCTTGCACATTGTGAAAGCAGAGGGAGAAGGTGCCAGGGTAGGGTTCAACCAATTTTGAATGTTTTCCGAGTCTTTTCATGTCAGTCATGGTCATAATAAACTTGACAATGATTAATTTGTCACTCATTTGGGTGAGTGCACATGTCAAGGCAAGTCCCATGCAGCCTTATAGCTGTGATAGCCAGGAACTTATTTTGGCAAAGCATGGGACCTTCTGGAAAGAGGAGCCAAGAAAATGACAAATAAAGGCCCATATGATTGGTCTCACTGGTACATCTCAGTAGCTTCTTCATTACATCACTGTTTTCCTAACTAATAAAGGTCAAACTAAAATTTTTGTTATTTTAGGCTTATAGTTTCTCTCAAATGGAAAGTATTCTTATGCCAGGAAGAAGCAAAAAGGAGATTTATTTGCCCTGCATTTACTACAGCAAACTCAGTTCATAAATAAAAAGACAAAGAAACCATTACTTCCTCAGCCCTTTAAGAAAGGGAGAAAACAGAAAACAAGAAACCAAGATTAGTAGCAGAAAGAAGAATGAGGAAAAAAAAAAACAAATTGAAGAAATAGAGTAATGAGGGTCTTTGTTCCCAGGAAGTCCTTTCCAAGAACTGAGGAGACTCCAAGCAGTACAGCTGTACTTCCTGTGACCTGGAGCGCTCGGCTTGGGAGCACAGAGGAAGGTCACAGCCTTGGAATAGCTCCGAACAGCCACACAGCACATGCAGAGCACTCAGCTCAGGAACCATCTCACCAGGGCACAGGGAGGAAAGATAAAGATGCTGTGTGAGTGCAGGAGTGGGGACTGTGGATCTCTGGAGTCGTCCTGCAAACTGCACCTGCTCAAGTTCCTGCACAGCAGCAGGTTTCTCTCAGGACTGTGAGAACTTGGGGTTGTTCACTCTGGAGAAGAGAGGGCTCTGGGGAGACTTTATAGTGCCTTCTGGTACCTAAAGGGGCTACAAGAGAGATGGGGAGGGACTTGTGATGATGGCTGTAATAACAGGATAAGGGGGAGTGGATTCAAACTGACAGAGAGTAGGTTTAGATTGGATACATGTTAGGAAGAAATTCTTCCCTGTGCGGGTGGTGAGGCCCTGGCACAGGTTGCCCAGAGAAGCTGTGGCTGCCCCATCCCTGGAAGTGTTCAAGGCCAAGTTGGATGGGGCTCTGAGCAACCTGGGATAGTGGAAGGTGTCCTTGTCCACAGGAGGGGGTTGGAACTAATGATCTTTAAGGTCTCTTCCAGCCCAAAATCGATCTATGATTTTGTGATGCCTTTGGAGCAGAGCCTGCAGCAGCAACAGGAGCCAGGAAAGCTCTTTAACAACGTGTAGTTAATAGAACACCAACTGGATACACACATACACCCACCTCCCAGCACCTCACAGTACTCATGAGAGAAATATCACTCAGTGGCAAATTCAGCTCCTGATGAGCATTCTGGATGAGGCTGCTTCTTGCAATGAAAAGCATTTAGAAATGCCACAAGCAGCTATCCACACAATCCATTTTATAAAGCACACACAACCCGAGGAACATCACTTGATGTATTATTGATAGGCAGAGCCACTTCTGAGGCGAGACGGACTTTGAACAGCATTGCAGCAGGAGGCGAGAGTACAGGGAAAGAGAACAGGAATTCTGAACTGCCGCAGGACTTAGATAAACAGACTAATTAGCAGAGAGTTTGTCTACATTGAAATATTTACTCAAGCACTGTCCCTAGCTTGCCCTCCCATCTGTATCTTTAATTCAAGAATGGAACTTAGTTTGAATTGGCAGAAGACACAGACAAATGTTTGGTGAAGTGCACATTTAAGTAATATCTAAACACCAATGCAGGCAGGCAACACTCGGATCCTGAAGTCCTCCAAGTTTTCCTCACTATTTTCAACACAACTCTTTCATACCCTGCAGTCAAACTCAGAAAGCAACATAACATTTGTATATATATTTCTATATATATTTGTTTTTAAAGTCTAGTGCTATATATAAACACAGCAGAGCTTTCAAACCCCTCGACAACCTGCAAGCATAGCTACTGCTATCCAGAGCACCATCCTTCCTTCAAATGATGCCCAGGATCCCTTAAGCTTGACTTATTCCAGACAGGCCAGCTCCACTGGCATACACAGCTGGGAACACCTCTCCCCAAAAGCTCATCTCTTTGGCCTCTCAACACGGAACAGGTGGCAAGAGCATCATCCAGTATTCTGGGCACACAATTCTTTCATCACTAGCAGGAGCCAGGGTGAAGTTAAATATATGTGGGCAGGACCACTACGAGCTTAACTGAGTCCTGAAGGGCATCAGCATGAAAAAAACGGGAGGAGAAGCTGTCGGTGCCTGTGGAATGGGAGGGAGAGGCAACAGTTGTGCTTGGCTAGAGCAAGGGGGATTCTCACCCTGAATCCAGATCCCTTGAGCTGTATCCCTGCCAGAAATCCCACATAATAGCCCTTCTGCTCACAAAACCACTGCAGAATCCTGGCTGTTCACAAGCTGTCTGGAACATGTTTTTAAACTCATTCAAAATACAATGCGGAGAAATAATTCCTACCTCTCATCGCTCGGAGAAGACATTAAATTGATGCTTTCTCCATTCCCACTTCGCCTGGGTTTCATTACTCAGTTTCTCATGTTTCTTCAAAACTGACAAATTTTAAAGTACAGGAGTTCTCTGTATATTTTTTTTTACTTCACCCTTGCACATAATGCCACTGGAAACCTTTAAGTATTGCATATGCAGAGATAAGGAAACCTACTTTTACCTTGATTAAGCGTTGGCTTCATTTCTTTGAATCACCCAGCTTGTGTCTTTTACAGGAAATCAAAATTAACACAAAGTAGCTTTCAAGAATCAAAAGAGCTTTCCAGCAATTCAATTTGCAAAATGACAGAGCAGCATTCTGAGTTCCAGGAGGCAGTTTATCAAGTTGTTTTGACAGCAGATCTTGTTCAAAGCCTCGTCCAGAAAAGTAACACTACCTCCTACTACTCCAGCCAAGCAGTCAATGACAGAAACCAGCTCTGTTCACAGAGTTGCTTCCCCATATTAAAATCTGGAAGTCTCTAATGTAGCCCAACTGAGCTGCAGACAAGATCAGCTCTGTGAAGGCAAGTTAACACTGAGCTGCTTTATTCTGTTTTCCCAAAATAAAGCCAGTTCTGCACAGCTGGAGGCCCCAGCCCTGCGAAGGATGGAGCCTGGTGGTTCCATTCCCAAAACCTGCTTGAGATTTTGGCTGGGACTCCTCAGTACAGGTCAGCTCAGAGGATGGAGGTGAGAGGAAGAGATGCAGAGAAAGAAAGAGCACGGAAAGGGCTTGGCATAACAAAGCAGCTCTGGAGCAAAGGCTGCTCCATGTGCATGAAAAGTTACCCTCATCAAACACATAAAACACAGTCAGGGCCAGCAACCCAAACCACAGGAAGCCTTGCTTTGACATCCCAACCTCTCCATGTGCCACTTGATGGCTAGTGTCTTCCCAAAACATGTCTCTCCTGCTCAGGCACATGGTCCGCCCTCATAGAGCTCCAGGGAGCCAGACCAAAGTTCTCACAGCAGGAAAGCAGTGAAAACACAGAAGGCAACTTATTCCAGCCTCAGAAGGAATGAGAGGTGGAGTTAGAGCTCAGTCTGGCCCCATCCACACAGCAGCAGCTCCAGCATGAACACAACCAGCTTTTGTGCAAGCACCAAGACACGGAGCATATTCCAAACAAATATCCCTTAAGGGAGAAAAAAAATCCAAAACCGCAATGGGACAACTACTTTTGCTGCTGGGTTCACGAGCTTCAGCCTATTTTTGGTAAGCCGCCTCTTCAGATGCCAAAATAACATCCCTCCCTCTCTGTACACACACAGCTGGACATGAACCTTCACAGCCTGGCTGCATTTAGCTTCACAGATGTGGATTACAGTGGGAAGCCTCTTCTCTGGAAATCCAAGCACAAGTGTAATTAATAAGGTCCAAGTGCCAAGCATACAGCACATGGCATGGTGGGACTCATGAGGTTCCCTCCTCACCACCAGCAGCATTTTCTTGATCCTTTATTCCCAAGGAGCAGCTTGAAAGAGCTCAACACGTGCAATTCCAAGGCTGTGACACAGAATTGCTCCTTTTCTCCACGCTCTGTCAGTACACAGGATCACAGCTTGGAAGCTGTGTCTCCTTGCAGTTTGAAACTCCCAGACAGCACCCATCCCTCCACATTCCCAGCTCTGAGAAGCACATGGCATTTCAAAACCTCCAGGGCACCACAGTTCCAGCCCAGAGTAGACTGGTCAGTAAAACTACACTGGTCTATCTCTTGCCTCCACTTTTTTCTTCATGAGGTCTAATAATCTCACTGGGAGATCTTCCCACTCCTAAGACAGAAGCCAGCAAAGCCCCATACTTTGGGGAGCTGACTCTGACTCCATCTAGGCAGTCAGGAGGGATTTAGGGACTCCATCTAGAGAAAATCATCTCAGCCTCCAACAGCTCCTTAATGCCATCCCTGGTGGGAAGCTCAACATACACTCACGGGAAAAGGGGATGAGGGCCAGAGCACATTTTCCCACTGCCCTGGGGAATGCCAAGCTTCCCACTGAGAGTCTGGCCATCAACCCACTTCCAGCATTCCCGGAGCCCCACAAGAGGCTCTGCAGTAAGAACAGGGGCTGTCGCCCACCCACTCAAAGAACGCCCTGCCAAGTTTGTTTTCCTCTGATTTCCACATACTGTGTCACTGAGGAGCACAAAGAGGAAGCTGGAATACCAGAATGTGCAAAGTCCCATCACAGGGACAAACCAGACCCAGTTTGATCTGCATTGAACATGACCTCTCCCTCCTCCAAAGGAAGGAGCATGTGGGCCCTGAGCAGACCCACCTTTTTTTTTTTTTAGCTACTTTACTTCCTCTGCAACACTCCTCTGCCTCCCTATACCCACAGTCCTCTCCCATAAATCCACCTCATTTCCCAAAAACGCCTACGCAGCGAGCTCGGCATACTGGCTTGTCTCAAAACCTCATCAGGCCTCATAGAGGGACAGCCAACTTTTAGAGGAGGATTCACTTTTCATTTTTCATATCTCAAAGCCATGCAACATGTTGAGTCTGTGCTGTAACCTCCTGTTTATCACGGAATAGCTAACAGTTTAATTTGGATTAATTTCATGTATGGCTTCTATCAGACCCCAGAGAACCTCTGGCTGCCCTCACACTTCTATATAAACATCAGTTAGATCCAGGCATGAGGCTCTAGATACGGGAGGAAAACCTCTGCCTTGAAGCTTTGCAGCCCAAGCTAGACAGGAAGGAACTAATGAAAGTACACCATAAATTACTCTGAATTTCCCCGTGTTCCTGTGGGAGCGTGGGCTGTGGTACAGAGGGCAGGGACATGAGGATGGACCCCTTGGAGGGTGGCAGCACTAACTCCTCAAGCCACCAGAGCCACCTGCTCTGCAGCAGCTCTGGAGGAGCTCTCACAACCCAACAAGCCCAGTCCAGTCCCCTTTCTCCTTGCCTTTCACTTGCAAAGACTTTAGCAGCAGAGACCCCACCATCCCTTCCAGACCGGGATGTCCCTCCTCTCTTCACCCGTCATCTCCCTACAGCTTGCCCAGATAAAAGGGTCATCTTTTGGATGATCTTTAGAACAGCAAAGCCATCTCCACTTGGGCCCCATCACTGGGTATCAATCCCCATCAACCATTCTCTTCCCAGAAAAACGTGGAAAGTCAGACAATGTAAAGCTGAGATCTCACTAGGAGAAACTGGTACTTCCATTGCCTCTAGCAGGTATTTTATGCACTGCACTGTTATTTCTCTCTGCTTACAGCAAGTAACACCTCACCCACAAATGGCTCAATATCTTAGGGCAAAGAGGGACAACAGGCACAAGGAGGCTCAGCAGAAAGGCAGTGGGGGCCCAAATTATTCCTTTTAACACAAAAACAGAGATAGACCCCCTGTCGTGCTCCTACATGCACACTCCACAGGAGATACAGGAACACAGCAGGATCTAAGGAAGGCAAATGTTGTTCTTCACCATGTGCAACAGTAAAGCCAGGCCTAATCACCACAGCCATAGGGAAATTATATGGAACATTTAGTAAAAAGAGGAATTAACTGCAACATCACAGCCAAATTCCAATTAAGCATCGGCAGTTCAGCTGGATGCACCAAGCAGCTGGGTAGATGATCCTAAACTATTGCCACATGTGCTGCAGCTTCCCTACCCACTTCAGTCACAGAATCAGAGAATATGCTGAGTTGGAAGAGATCCACAAGGATCACTGAGCCCAGCTCCTGGCCCTGCACAGAACACCCTAAGAATCCCACCATGTGCCTGAGAGGGTTGTTCAGATGCTTCTGAAAGGCTTGGGGCCACGACCACTTCTCTGGGGAGCCAATTCCAGTGCCCAGCCACCCTTTAGGTGAAGAACCTCTTCCTATATCCAAGCTAACTCCCCCCGACACAGCTCCAGCCATTCCCTTGGGTTCTGCCACTGGTCACAGAGAGACCAGTGCTGCCCCTCTTGAGGAAACTGCAGATGCTCTGAGGTCTCCCCCTCACTCTCCTCTTCTCCAGCTGAACAGAAAAAGTGCCCTCAGCTGCTCCTCACATTGCTTCACCTCCAGACCCTTCACTATCCTCATGTCCCTCCTTTGGATGCTCTCTAATGGCTTCGTAACCGTCTTATATTGTGGCACTAAAAACTGCAGAGTCCCTCCCCTTTGAAAGACACATCAGTACATCAAGGCAAATCTCTACAGAAACATCACCTTGTTTCAGCTCCTGCACTCACACAGATGCCTCACAGCCAGCACAGCCCTGCCTAAACACAGCAGCCTAACTCTGCTCCCTGTTATTCCAATGCCAGGCTCCAAAGTGAACAGAGCAGCACAAGCTCCCATATGTTCTGACAGCTGCATTTCCACACCAGCACCAGGTTTCACCAGGAGCAAAGACTTTTTAGGACAGCACAGGCCAGAGCGTCAAACAGTTTCTCTTCACGAAAGACTCAAACACACAGCAACCACAGTTTTTGTTCGTGGTATCCCCGTGGTATTTCCACTGATGAATGAGTAAATTATCATTTACAGCAAAGGCAACGTTTCCAGTTGGAGGTTATTTACTTTCCCCTCAATCACAGCAGCTCTGGCAAGCCAACTCAAGATCCAGATGATGTACAAGCCAAGCAGCAAGTGGTTGCATGCTGGGAACTGTTCAAACAGGAATAATTCAATCTTTTTGTAGTCTCACCCTGGCTAATTTGCCACAAGATGTCTCTTTTCAGATGCTACATGAAACACGAGGAAAAAAACAAGCTGGATTAAGCTGGTCCCTTCACAATCAGTTCACCTCCCTGAGAGTTCAGGTCAGTTAGTTTTCTATGTAAAACAAATCCATTTTTTAAAGCTTCACAGGGTTTAAGGAACAAAAATTTGCTGCAGTAACCAAGCACTGCTCACCGGACAAACGTGCAGCGATTACTTAACTAATGCAAACGATCTCCAGCCTGCGTGCAAGGAATGCATGGGATAATTCCAGGGCACTCTCTTGCACTGGCATTTCACAAGTGCTTTTTAGGTAGCTATGGAGACGTTTCAGCCTTCTTCATTTTGCTGTCATAACTAGACAGCTATAGATTTCTTTGTAAAATTCCTTGGAAGAGCGGGGAAGGAAGGGGGAGTTTCAAGCACCACGACATGCTGCAGAAAATGGAAACAGATTTCAGAGGGAGACAACAGCACAGAGGCTCCTTGCAGGAGGCAGCCTTAAACTCCAGGCCCTGCTTTAGTACAGCTTCAAGAAAGGAGATAAACACACATCCCAACTAGATCCAAAAGTAAAAACATTTCCAGCTACCACTGCCATCACCCTGAACAAAAGGGGGCCCTTGCTGTGACGTGAGAAATGCTGGTCCTCAGCAGCAGATTCTACCACTATGCCCCAAATGATGTAGAGAGAAATGCTTTTCACCTCATCCAACCTCTGCGACCAATGCGTATGTGGATTTAAGGCCACACATCACGAGCCTGAAACCTGAGATACAGACCTGGAAAACACTGTGACACACAGATAAGGATGTGCAAATAATTATGGATTCGGGTCCCATTCAGAAACTCCCTCGGTAATGAGAACAACAGATCAGGCTCTGAGCAGATATTTCCCCTTGGACAAAACAGAAAGGGAAGCCTGTTCAACTAAAACATTTTTTCTTAAATTCACCTTAGACCCAGCCACAACAATGGAACCAGAAGCTGTGGAATTCTCTCTCCCACAAAGATGCAGGAAGTTTACTGGCGCCACCCTGAAAGCAAATCTCAGATCTTCTCATCTCCACACCGCATTTACAGCCTCAGGACTGCCCACCAAAAGGACAAACTCAAGTTATACTGCAAGTGGGGGGAAGAGCAAGATGCTGCTGCCAAAGCGTGTGTACCTGTGACAGACCTGCTACTGTCTATGCAACCACACCTTCAATGCTGCTTCCACTTCTGGTGCTGCGGCACATGCCAGGGATCCCAGGATACACAGTGCCCCTGCCCAGCACCAGCTCCAGGATGAGTGTGGAAACCTCCAAGAGGATACTTCTGGTTAAGACCTGACAGTTACGTGTTTCACACCTGAGGGAAGGTGTGGACCAAGGTAAGTCACCATTTCCTTTTGTGCAAAAAGAAGTACAGAGAGAAAAAGCACGCAATATAGAAAAAAAAACAGCCAGCCTTTCTTTATAAAAATTCCAAAACCAAGTTCTTCAAGCCAATTTAAGCTTAGCCAAGAAACATAAATATGTATTTCTGAACCTTCCCCTAATGTTTACTTTACAAACATAACAAATTAAAAGTGCCATCACAAATCAAACTGGCCTCAGTTAAGTGGAGGGGGAAAAAAGTGCTGATGGCTCTGAGATCCAACTGACAAACCTTTTCAAGTCTGCTCTGAAGCAAAACCAACTTCTCAGAGATTTAAATTAAGAGTAAAAATATTATCCTTTGTTTAATCCTGGTTTGGAAGCAGGACGGAGGATAACACAACAAAGCCAACACCTGAACCCACCTCCCATTTAACAGAAGTCTATCAAGAAATAGGAGGGAGAGCAAAAAGGCTGAAAGCAAAACAAAATCACACTTCTACAAATACCTGCTCATGCTCAAGCCGAGAAGATCCCAGTGGGGTATGTGCTCCCTCTCCTTGCCAATGCCTTGTCTCCACAGGAGGAAACTACCAGATCCAAGACTAACACAGAATGGCCTCTGGCAGTCTCCAAAAGGTAAGAGTGATTTTTACACATTCATGGCAGCTGTATAAGGACACAGACCCACAAGTGCCACAATCAGGTGAGGTAATAACTTATTTTCAGAAAAACAGGAACAGCTGTGTTTTTACAATCAAGATACCTTTCTCACCTGCTCCTCAGGACAGGCATTAATTATCAGCATTACAGAACCTTAATTGGATCCTACAGACACCTTCAAGTGCCAACCTCACGATGGCCAAAAAACATGGAGACCAGCCTCCAAAAGGTCTGAATGTTCTTTTGCTCATCTCTTACACTCTCCATGCCCTGGGTTAGTCTATGCAAGACCAGACCAATATCATTGCCTCTTTATTTTGACACGTCTGTCACAGAGCAAGAAAATAAATTTGTTCTCTCAAATCCACCACATTTGGAGCCACGAGAACTGTTTGATTTAAAATGTGCTGATTCACGCTAGTGGTTATCAGATTTTCCCCATCTGAGACACAATTAGACAGCTGTCTGGCAGCACAGAGATTCTCCACTTCAAAGTTCAGACGCTGCAACAGCCGGCTCAAGTCTCAGCCTCCTGGGTTTTTTCACTAATACGGACATACTAAAAAGGCTATAAAGAAAGATACAAAGTACAAACCTTGATTCGGAGCCTTTTGTTCACAGGTGCCACTGGAGGAGAGAATTTTATTCGTGCAAGAATTGCAACACTGTGCCTCCTGGAAGAGCGATTACCATCAAAATGTATGCAAATGATCCTTACAGTCACACTTGTTATTTTTATCTTCCCTTTAACACCACAAGTTTAGGTGGCCTCTAGTCCCGCTCTTCAGCACAGCCTGCCCTGGTTAATGGTGCAGAGAGGCAGAAGGGAGAGGGAGCACCTTATCCCAACACAAACAATTCGTCCCAGCCAGCATCAGCTCTATCAACACTGAGGGGCCAAGCCCTCCACAACAAGAGCACGGGACTCCCACCCAGCAGATACGCTGGGTTCGTGAGAACATGCTGCACAGAACCTTCCCAGGTTCTCCACCTGCTTCCCTCATTGCAGTGCTCCAGGACTGGGGCAATACACATCATGGGCAAGCAACTCTGAATCCAGTGTGATGACTGAATTATTAACAGACAATTCCACCCTTTAAGCACAAATAAAGTACTATTTTGGAAGCAAACACTGCTACAAAAATAACAAACAGCCAGGTCCTCAGTCTGAGCTGAACCAACACACAAGTCAATTTCTACCTGGCGTGTGGGAGACCCGGGTTTGATTCCCGCCAAGGAGACAGTGTTAAGAGTTGGACTCGATGATCCTTGTGGGTCCCTTCCAACTCAGAATATTCTGTGATTCTGTGTGTGTGATTCTGAGAGGGAGGTGGGGGAATAAAATGGAGGGAAAAGTCACATGCATCATTCCCCACATCTAGAGGTGTTTCCAGCTGAGCACCCTCCCTAGGGTGCTCAGAACACGGAGAGATCCAGAACAAATACTATCCCACCACAAACCCCCCGAGACAGATGCTACAACTGTGATCACCTGCTAAAGTTGATTTAAATTGCAAACACCCAACAACTGCAGAGAAACACTCACCTCTCAAAGGCCCAAGTCTTAATTCTGGATTTTCTAAACATCGGACAAGAGATGTAATTTCTCAGGAAGAGCGCAGAGCCTTTTCTACCTGGTGCAAAGGATAATGCTTGCAATTCAGACATCTACAAAGAGCTGCCTGTCATTTCTGAACCTGTTATTAAATGACCACCCTTTCCCCCTTTCACGGGTCATCTGCCAGCAGTGAAGTTTTTGGCACTGAGAGTCACTTTCCTACCACGGATCAGGGAAGGATGGTGCCTTAGTCCTACTCAAACTAAAAAAGAAGCACAAATGTAAAGACTGATGAAGAAGGAAGTCAATACACAGCTCCTCTGCTCACGAGACACTGAATTTACACCACTTAGGCTCTGGACATTGAAAAAATTTACAGCACAGCAAGACAGGGTGAGAATTCGTCCTAAATGCCAAATAATTGTCTGGGCATAAACAGCAGCATAATTTAGTTTACCTCTCCTGGGTTGGATCCAAGAGGAAAGTCACTAATGGGATGACTAATAGGATGACTAACGGGATCGTACAATTACAAATGGGGGAAGGGGTTCACTGTGCAGCCTAAGTACAGGAAGGTACTAAGTGGTTTTATTTATGAAGGTATTAAGTGTTTTTATGTATCCTTAATGCCTCATGCACACGCTCCACACAAGAGGAGTGAACAAAACCAAACCTGCCTGAACCTTCCAATAAACCCATTCCTTGCCTGTCTGAGTTTATAGATGTGGTTTGGCCAGGCAGAAATAGGTCAGATCATAATTGTATATCTTTAAAGCAGTGACATGACTTCAGTTTTGCTTTGAAGCCTGAAAATAAGCACGGTAAGAAAGAGAAGAAGCTGTCTCAGGTGCACCAACCTAACTTGTGCATCACCATTGATGAGCCAAGGCAGAGGTCACCAGCACCTTTTAAGAAAGGACATGCAAATCTAGGACTGGGACAGGGGCTATACTGACCACCTTTAACACCACAGGAACTTCCAGGATGTTCTATGACCTTCCTAAAATTTGAGATTTTTATTTTCTCTGTTCAAAACTACTGCAATCCAGTGGACTCCCCAGCCAGAGGCATTTAGGTTTGCCTGCACTCCTCTCGCACCACCCCAGGAGTTTGGGATTCATTTTTGGAACATCTGTACTGGGTTTGTGATCCAGACAACTCTCCATGCTCCTTCCACCTTCACAGGAAGCACACAATACAAAACACAACAAAGGAAATTATTCAGTTATACAAACAAGTTTACAGCAACACCACGTTGTCCTGAGTAAGCCAAAGGTCTGTTTTGATGCAATCACACCACTGTCAGGAAAGTGACTAAACCTTCTTTGGTTTTGAACCTCTTCAGGGGAAGGATTTCCACTTCATTGAAAGTGTTCCTTGAAGCGAGTGAAAGACAGATATATCAGAGAAACCCCATTTGTATGGATTCAAGAGACACAAAACCTCCTGAAGGTTATTTCACCGTGCACTTCTTCACATGCAGCACTGCCTGTCCTCAGGCCACCCTGACCTGAACACTGAGCACTGACCAGAATTTGTCCTGCTCATCACTGGTGAGCGATGGGACCAGGCAGCACCACCTGGGAATGGCTGTAATTTCAGGAATGTTAGCAATTATCCTCGTGTTGCCATGGGTCACAGGAAAAGCTCCCCCATACACCTCCACAGGCATTTTCACCAGCACCCCACTCCTTCCTAACGTTTCACACTCAGCACAGAAACTAGACTTGCATCTAAGCAAGGGGGAGGGGGGGAGAAATTACAGCCAACCCTCTCTACGTCGCAGCTCCCCATTGGAGGTACCACAATATTTGACCCGACTGTATATTCACCACAGTCCTCTGCCCCCATGTGATGTCCCTGATTTCAAGGTGCTCCACTCTGCATTCCAGGGACAAGCAGAAATGTTACTCACCAAGTCTCTCCCAGAGAACAATACTGCTGCAGACACATGTACACAGGACACAGCAACTTAAATTTTCTGCTTAAACCCAGATGCAGCAAAGGGACGAGATCCCAGGGTAACTTGTGTTTCAAAGCAGGAGATGCTGAAGAGGGAACCCGCTCCCAAGGGCCCTGCTCCGCAGCCAGGCAAACAAGTGGAGCTCCCACTGCCTTCGGAGAGGAGGGAAACATCAGCTTCACATTCCTGCCACATCAACATCGCTCTTAATTTATGAGCAACCTGGCACGTCACTGACAGTCATTTACACTTCGAGGAGCTGATCTCTCTGACACAGCTCTTCAAGAAACCGTGTTAAATCCTATTGCCAATGCTCCACCGGGACAGGTACTAAGCCAAACTAAGGAGTACTCTGGCTCTTAATTTCTTACTGATGTGAAGAAGTTAAGAGGCCAAAATCTTTGCAGCATTTGGAATAGGGAGTTAAAGCAGATTTCAGCTTTTCTCCTTTCCAGAATGCCTCTCAAACCGAGCTGCCTTGCTGCCTCACTGCGTGCACTGGGGTTTTACTGAACCCTCTACTTAAGTCCCTCACAAATGTAAATCCTCAAGCTATTGCCGCTACCTTTAATAGAAGCAATAAATCCGGAGTTGACACACTGTAACCACCTTCCTCTCGGATGCTCCGCGGGGTAAACCCGGAGAATACTCTCACTCTGTGACCCATTTTTGCTGTTTACTTTTTGGAATGCAGAGGCACTTGTACGTATTGCTCAATGTGCTGCCATTGCAATACACATACCAGAGCTCACACATGGCGCTGGGGGTAGTACCTGTGCTTGGACCAGAAAAAGGAGCCAGCAGAGTCTCTGAAGGCTCAGACACAGCCAAGCCCGAGCCTGAAACACTTCATCTGGTTCTGCACTTGCACCAGAACGCATACACGTGTTACACCAGGGCAAAGCATTTAACACCAAAGCTTGGTTCCCCCCCACCCCAGAAATAACCACGTAGGTGTAAAGCACCTTTTTTTTACAGCTACAGCTGCACCTCAGCGAGGGTGTGAGCTAGCATAGCTAGCCCAGCTTTAGAAGTCACGGTCCTAACAGAAACAGAGCTAGAAAACATAATCACAGGATGTCAGAACCCCAGGCCTTAAATCAAAACACATTTGTTAGTGCCAGATAAAACTCATAACTGCAGTTGCACAGTACCAGTGCCCGAAGCGTCCTGCTAAAGCCTGAAAGATTAAACCGGAGCCTGCCTACCTCTCTGCAAAACTTCCCTAAAAGTTATGTCACTTTCAGCACACAAATAAGGCTCAGAAGATCGGGAACTTAGTGCCGAAAACGCTCTCCCTCCCCTTCCAGCACGGAAAGACAGACACGGAGGAGCGGCTGGATTCTGGCACCCCCGGCGCTCCCCGCTCCGGGGACACGCGGCGATGCCCATCCCAGGGCGGCTCCCGGCCCCCGACTCCCGGGGGGAACCCGGGCCATGGCGGCGGGAGAGGAGGAGCCGTCGGGGCAGGGCACGGCGGGCGGGAGCTCATCCCGCCGGGACGCAAAGTTGGCGCGACCGGCTCGGCTCGGCTCAGCTCGGGAGCGGGTCCCGGGCACTCCCCGGAGCGCCCCTTACCTGCGCACGGACCCCGCGGAGCCTCCGGGGCGGCCACGACTCCGCCGG
>WEKX01002394.1:0-16030 GCA_013390025.1 Pitta sordida | reverse complement strand
CTCCGTCCCACCCGCGCCGCTCCGCGCCCGCCCCACCCCGGACCGCCCCGCATTGCCCAGGACCGCCCCGCACTGCCCAGGACCGCCCTGAACCCTCCCGACGGACCGCCCCGCTCCGTGCTGCACCTCCCCGCACCGGCCCGCATTGCTGTGCATTGTCCCGCTCCGCCCTGCCCCGTCCAGCACCATCCCGCACTGTTCCGCACCGTCCCGCACTCGGCGGCGGGACCAGCGGAGCCCGGGCGGGGTGAAGAGCCCCCTGAGTTCCCCCTGAGTTCCCCGAGCCCCTCCCGGTGAGTCACAGAATCGCTGAGGTTGAGAAAGAGCTCCGAGACCATGGAGCCCAACCTGTGCCCGAACAGCCCCGTGTGATCCGGACGAGAGTCCCCAGTGCCATGTCCAGCCTGTCTCTGAGCACTTCCAGGGACGAGGACTCCATCGCCTTCCCGGGGATCAGCCCGGGCTGTTCTCCCCGTGCCCGCTCTGCTCCCTGCCCGCCCTCGCTCCTCGGGATCCGGCCTTTCCCGGCCCGCTGGCGACTGTCCCGGCTCCGCGTTAGGATGGGCAGCCTGCGATCGCTTGGGATCGCTCTTCGGGATAGACGGGTTCTGGCCACCACCTCGGGCCCGCAGCTGGCTGGGTCCGGACAACTGACTCTTAATTTTGTTTGGGGTTGACCCAAAACTTTTAATTTCAGAGCTCTTCCTCCCCGCCCCCCACCCCCTCGCATCCCCTCTACAAAAGCTGCGTTAGAGAAAAATCTTTAAAAACCTATTTGCTCGTACTCCGTTTCTGACCATAACTTCTAAAGAAGTGGAAGCTTCCATTCAAAATGGTGACCTGTTGAAAATAAACATTTTGAATTTACGACAAAAATGGGAAGGTACCATTTGGTTTCTAAGCACAGTTTGCAAAAGAGGACAAAGTCGATCCGAAACACTGTTTCCTGACGAGTTATCAGCCTGTCACACTGGCCACACAGTTCCAGTGTCTCAGGTTAAACAGCAATTTTAGACTATGAGAAAGAAAAGGCAAGTTAAAACTTTCTATTTTGCTTTGGTATCTTCTCTTTCTGGTACCTCTGCTCCAGAACTCTGGTGCCTAACTATGCTTTTGAAGCTCTACAACTGATCCTTTTGCCAGTTTCCCTCAACTCTTGGTCAGTTCTGCAGCAAAGGTCACCAGTTTGCTGTCAGCTGATGGGTAAGTGCTGGTCACACACCAGGCTGAATCACAGGGATCCCACATCCAGCACTCCATCCCTCCCGAAATGGCTGGACTTGGATTCACCCAGTAACAAGCATTTGGAGCTAATATTGACTTTCCAGCCTTTGTTTTATGAATTGTTCTGTTGATACCTTTCCTTACACTTTCATTTTTAATTCCGAAAGGGAAGATCCTTATTGAAAGATCTTAATGCAGAGAGCCTTTGTTGTGAGTGTGATCTCTGAAAACAAATCTGAGCAGACAGAACATTTCNTGGCACCCCCGGCGCTCCCCGCTCCGGGGACACGCGGCGATGCCCAGCCCAGGGCGGCTCCCGACTCCCGGGGGGAACCCGGGCCATGGCGGCGGGAGAGGAGGAGCCGTCGGGGCAGGGCACGGCGGGCGGGAGCTCATCCCGCCGGGACGCAAAGTTGGCGCGACCGGCTCGGCTCAGCTCGGGAGCGGGTCCCGGGCACTCCCCGGAGCGCCCCTTACCTGCGCACGGANTTAATTTCAGAGCTCTTCCTCCCCGCCCCCCACCTGCGTTAGAGCTGCGTTAGAGAAAAATCTTTAAAAACCTATTTGCTCGTACTCCGTTTCTGACCATAACTTCTAAAGAAGTGGAAGCTTCCATTCAAAATGGTGACCTGTTGAAAATAAACATTTTGAATTTACGACAAAAATGGGAAGGTACCATTTGGTTTCTAAGCACAGTTTGCAAAAGAGGACAAAGTCGATCCGAAACACTGTTTCCTGACGAGTTATCAGCCTGTCACACTGGCCACACAGTTCCAGTGTCTCAGGTTAAACAGCAATTTTAGACTATGAGAAAGAAAAGGCAAGTTAAAACTTTCTATTTTGCTTTGGTATCTTCTCTTTCTGGTACCTCTGCTCCAGAACTCTGGTGCCTAACTATGCTTTTGAAGCTCTACAACTGAGCCTTTTGCCAGTTTCCCTCAACTCTTGGTCAGTTCTGCAGCAAAGGTCACCAGTTTGCTGTCAGCTGATGGGTAAGTGCTGGTCACACACCAGGCTGAATCACAGGGATCCCACATCCAGCACTCCATCCCTCCCGAAATGGCTGGACTTGGATTCACCCAGTAACAAGCATTTGGAGCTAATATTGACTTTCCAGCCTTTGTTTTATGAATTGTTCTGTTGATACCTTTCCTTACACTTTCATTTTTAATTCCGAAAGGGAAGATCCTTATTGAAAGATCTTAATGCAGAGAGCCTTTGTTGTGAGTGTGATCTCTGAAAACAAATCTGAGCAGACAGAACATTTCCAACAACTGTTTGGATTCTTTCATCAAAGAAAATACCTTTGCAAGTTAAGACAAATCTCTGATAAGGCCCCCTGGCGTGCTTATCTCGCATCTCCCAGAATAGCTTAGCCTTTTTTGCTCCAGGCTGGTTTGCAAGGAATGGTTGATTTTTCTCCACCTTTGTGGAAACGCTGCAGCCTCTGAGAAACAACTCACTCCTCCCTCCTGTGAGGGCTTCAGGAGGTTACAAGGAGTATTTTCCAAGTGTTCAGTGCTGGAGGAGGTGAAGGAAAAGAGCTTTTCCCTCATTTTGCAGTGGGAACACGCGCTGTCTCCGTGGTTACAAATCAATAAGTGGCATCAAGCCCAGTATTTCAGGAGCTGTCAGAGGCATTTTGGAGGAGCAGCATTCACTTTCTTACAAGATCTTCGCAGCTCTTCCATGATCTCACAGATCTCTCATGACCTTCATGTTTCCCACAGGGGCTTGGTGTCACAGAGCAGTTAATTTTCAGCTGGATCAGTGGGATGAGAGGTCACACTCCAAGATCCCTGGCACTAAATGGGTGTTGGGTGGAGGCATGAGCAGGACCATTCATCCTACACGCAAGTGCCTCTCAGACAAAACCCCTTTAAAAACAGCAACGTGCAGCACTCATTAAATCTGCAGTGCATCTGTTCCAGGGTTTTGGCTCATTGCTGAGGATAAACATGGAGCAGTTGTCCTTGCTACATTCTCACAGGCATTACTATGTCATTTTAAACAGTTTAGAGACTCACCTTGGTTTATTTGAAGTATCAATGGCTTGTAGTGATCCACATTTCAACTTCTTTCTGGAAGTCATCTGGTTTTAGCAGCACACTGACTACTAGCCTCATGCCTAGATGTTTAGATCAGATATTAGGAAAAATCTCTTCCCTGTGACGGTGATGAGGCCCTGGCACAGGTTGCCCAGAGTAGCTGTGGATGCCCCATCCCTGGAAGTGTTCAAGGCCAGGTTGGATGGGGCTCTGAGCAATCTGGGATAGTGGAAGGTGTCCCTGCCCATGGCAGGGGGGTGGAACTGGGTGATCCTTGTGGTCCCTCCCAGTCCAAACCATTCTATGATTCTAACAGTGCTATCTCACAGGCAGGGCCCTGAAATACAATAACAAGCTGTGTACATCACAGTCAATTTTTAATTTATTTTTTTTCCTCAAACTTCAGTGCCTTGTTGGGCCCCAGAAGTTTTCATTTAGACCAAACCAATTTCCCCAAAATACAACAGCTGAAAGAGCCAAGGGGTCTCCTTCCCAAAGGGTGATGCTTTCACACCCAGGCAGTGCTTTCAGCTTTCACAGAATCACAGAATCACAGAATCAGTAAGGTTGGAAAAGACCATAGAGATCATCAAGTCCAACCTTTCATTCCAGGGCACCTCAGAAAGTGGATTCTGTGAGTCGCTCTCTTTATTCCCAGACAGGAATTAACCCCGAAGCTGAGCCAGGGTGTTTTCAGGTCAGGTCTCTGCTGCCTGGCACAGTTGTGTCAGTCAGAGCTGTGATAAGAGCCTGGAGGGCAGAGCTGTGCCAGCACAGGCACCTTGCACAGATGCAGGTACGAGCAGGGAGAACAGAGCTTTTGTTCTGGTAGCTCATTTCACTCCAGGGACCTGGAATTCGCTCTCTCAACAACAGCGTGGTTTTAGTCTTAGAAGCCGTTATCTTGGAAATGTTCCGACCAACTACTGGAGCTGGGCTGTCAAAGCTGTCCTGGCTTTCTGCTACCTGAAGTATCGTGATTGTTAAATACTCAGCAGAGAGAATTGTTTTAGTTAAAGCCTTGAGCTTCAGTATAACACGATGGTCAGTGCTGGGACAAAACACTGCACAAACAATTTCTAGCTGTCAAATCCATAACTGAACCTTCCTCCTCGTGTTTAAATTCCCCTCCAATCCCTTCCTAAAAAGGAGAGGAAAGATTCAGCACCCAAGGGATTCACTCAACCCACAGCAGATGAAGTACAAAATGCCCCCAGACTGTACCCCCTGAAAACAGCCAAACTTGCGACCTCACCTGTCCCATCCCTGGGACTTCCCACAGTGTTTGAGAACTGGAATTGTTTCAGGTGCCCAGTTTCAGATGATCAGTCTTGTGCATTTTATCTGGAACCTCGTGCAGCTAGCCCCTGAAAACTGAGATAAAGCAAACTAATTTGTTTTTCAAGAGGGCAATAAAGCTTTCCATAAAACTTCACACACCCATGAGGGTGAAAAAGTAACCAGCTGCAGAAACCTCTCCAGCCTGAACACTGAAGGGAACCTCAGAGAGGTGTCAGTGTGCACCTGGAAATCACAAAAAGTAACCACCTTACAAAGTGGAAGGTGCTGCAGGTTCTATATTAAATCTGAGCAAGGGAAAACCTGCTGACATGAGTAGGCATCACATTGAGTTTGGCTGGAGGAATCCACACGTGTTCAGGGGCAATAGTGCAGCTGCATGAAAAGACTGGGTGTTCCAGATGGGCTTTGTCTTCCCATGTATTTTGAAAGATTATTGCCATTAAAAGCAGGAAAAGAGAGATTACACTTCTAAAGTTTTACATTCTTAGATTTCTGCAGGCCTACCAAACATATTTTTTCCTCTCCGTGGAGGTCTCTCATTTACTAATTTAGGTGTAAGTGTACCTTTACAGGGCTGAAATAGTCATTAGGTTTGTGAAGCACTGCAAAATGTTATCAGAGGAAAGCAGGGCTGGTGGGTGCAGCAGGACACAACCACCCTGCCAGAAACTCAGTTTGTAGCATCTGCCTAATCTGAAGGAGATTTTTCTTCTAGATACAGCCAAATCCATCCCCAGTACAACTCACACTGTTAGTCACAGCTGACCTCACTGCTACCCTCCATGCCTGGCTGATGATGACACCCTACACCCAAACTTTGGTCCTCAGTCTTTCATTTCCCGCTAATTCTGAGCTCATATTGCTTTCATTCCTTTCAAAAATAACTTTCACGTTCCCATTGCCTGGGGAAATGTGTAAATTTTTTTTCCCCAAATTTTCCCCTCATTTTTCCAGATACCCAAGCATACCTCATGGTTCACTACTGGTACAATGAAAAACCAACAGTGCTCCTAAGACAGTCTTTTCAGAGTCCTGGTAGAACTAGGCTTACAGGCATTCCCCAAAGTTTTCCAGTAGGGCTCTCCAGCACCAGGGCAGCCATAAAATGCCTTTCCCAGAAGACTCTCCAACACTGCATCCTACCACGCAGAAGTTATTCTCTCCTCAGTGCCGGTGAGGAAAAGAAGGGGTGAGGAGGTGACAGATGTCTCTCAGCTCACAGTGGACTTGGTACAGAGTTCCTGAGCAAACCTCCACGCAAAGGGATGAGTTTCCATGATCCAGAGCAGCTGAAGAGCTGCATTCCCACCATGGAGCTGGCAGGAGCAGCCGTGGAGCAGCGCCAGCCCCTCTCCCAGAGCCGTGGATGTCTCTGCCCGGCACGCTGCAGATACAACTGCAGCCACTGACTCCAGCTCACACAATGAGTCAGTGTCAAAGCTGGCTCAGTCTAGGCTCGGGCTTTACCGGCCTTCAGGAGCGGAAAACATTCCTTAAATATTCGGGCTGAGAGGGCTGCGGAGGAAGGCGACAGCATCCTGCCCAGACTAAAGCAGGAACTGGACTTGCTTCCCATTTCCATGAGCCTTGTGCACATCACTTGTTCCTGGACTGACCCCTCTGGAAATGCCTTTTGCTGGTGATTCACTGAGGTGGGAAAATCAGGTTCCTCTGTTGAGTCAGTCCCGGTGGGAAGAGTGGCTGTCAGGTGGCAGGACCCAAGGAAGTTAATCAGTAAAAATTACTGGAATCTTCTGCTCTAGAGAAATAAGAAGTGATCAGCGAAGTCTTAGGGGCTGACTAGGGCAAGTCACCAAGCTGTCTTACTGTATCACTCAACACAGTATTTGCCCTGCTCCAAGCAAAGTGACAGAGAGCCATAAAACAGTGATTATTTAGTTCTAAAAGAAGGGAGAAACATGGCAAATGCAGCTCTGGGGGAGCACAAGGAGATTGTGATCATCAATTTTGCTACTATCCAGTTTAATCTCCTTCTCTTTGAATCTCTCTCCAGAGATTTTATGCCTCAGGTATGGGGAAAATAAAGGTTTCATTCATGGAAGGTACCTATCTTTTAGGTTAGAAAAAACAATTCAAGTGATTTTTATTCCCCCCTTCACTTGTGAGTCCTGTCTTTTTGTGTTAAGTAGAAGAAGAGACAAAGGGATTTTAAGTGGAAAGTAAAATCTTGTGTGACTGAGTATAGCTGATGTGAATAGTTTATAAATAGTACTTCACTAAGTCTACAGAAACAAAAATATTTACATTATTTACCTAAAACAAACATTTTGAGGAACATGCATGAGAAAATAAAATCATGCTTCATCATTCGTGCCAGAAGGTGTGCAGGATGGACTGAAAAGAAACCTTAAAGATCATCTTATTCCACCACCCTGCCTGGACAGGGACATCTTTCACCATCCCAGGTTGCTCAGAGCCCCATCCAACTTGGCCTTGGACAATTCTAGGGATGGGGCAGCCACAGCTTCTCTGGGAAACCTGTGCCAGAGCATCACTACCCTCAGAGGGAAGAATTTCTCCTGCTTTTTTTAGATTGCCTTTATTCAACAGTGTCTCTGTCAAAGCTGGTTAAATGTTTTAATTTCCATCCCAGACAAAGTGTTGATGTTGACATTTTAAGAGAAACCAAGCAATGCATTTGGGACAAGGAGATGAATGTTTAGGATTTTCATGAAAGGAAATATCCTAATAACAGCAGCTAAGCAAAATAGCATGAAAATCACAAAGTAAATATTGAGGTATTTCATGGGAATGCACCAATGTTTATCCTGGAAAAGATGGTGGTGCCCAAGACAGGAGGTGACAGGTACACAGTGGTAAAGCCAAAGGGTCAAGGGGTTCTGAGGGGTTGCTCTGTCTTGGTGAATTTTATCTTCTACATTGGTTTTACCTGTCCTGCTGCCACTGCAGCTCCTTCTCAGGGACAGGCTGGATGCAACACACACTGTGGGAGTGAGTTGTGGTGTGAATAATGAAAGGTTAAACACATGCAAAACAAAAAGCAAGGCATAAAAAGCAGGTGAGCACAGCAAAACAATGTAAGGGCAGATAAGTGAACATGTATTTCAGATGAGATTAATTACATCCTGGGTGTAATCCCGCTGGAGATGGAAGGCACACCTTCCCTGGCAGCTTGGCTTCATGGAAATACCTGCGGCTGTCAGATCTGCTTGGCTAAATGCCTTCCTGCAAAACGGTTTTAGGAGCCCTATCAGCTCATTAAGGCCCAATTTGCTAATGCAAATGCATGAGGAATCCTGCACCAGACGTCCTGTTGTGGGGTTTTGTCTTTGTGCCACAAACTGCTGAGAATACCTTTAAAGAGACAACTCTCCTTTAATTCAGGTAACAGTGCACCAGGCAGGTTTCATCAAGACCTCTGAGAGCTGAAGGTCTGCTTCAGTTTCAGAAAACAGCTTTGTCCACCTTCTATAGAAGTGCTTTGGTTCCTAAAAGAAATATTTTCTCTGAAAATTATTCTTTAAAAAAGTTTCAAATGTAAGGGATCAAAGTTATCGCCTTAACACCTGTGGGTAATTCTTCTATTCATGGGTTCTGTAAAGAATTATTTGAGCACCTCTAAATAATTGACTCTCCAGTTTCCCTTGCTCAGATTAATTCTTGTGTACTTACACACAGCACTGCTATATTTGTACACAAACCACCGTAAAATTCAAACAAAAAATATCAGAAGTTCAGATATGAGGCCTCTAATCCATACACAAAACACATGCAAGGAACATTCAGAAGAATTTTCAGTCCAACTCAGGCATCCGAGGAATTATGTTTTCACATTTAAGATAAAACAAAAGTCAGAAGTAACCATTATCTTTTGGCAAGTGTTTTGCAAACAGAGAAGTTCCCCTTTATGTTTGGAAATCAGGGCTTTAGACTGGATGATATTTAAAAATCTTCTCTTCTTTTAAAGTATATGTCTATACTTTTACATATATATAAGAAAAGACTTAAGCTGGACTCATGAATAATTCAATAGCCTACTTAAGCCTGTTTAAAATAAAGTATGACATTCTTACACTATTCTTATACTATTAAAACATAAGTTAAATACACACTTCTTCGAATGAATGAAATAAAATTCAAGGTGAAAATCATAAACGTTCACTGCTAAAAGTTTTAAAGGACATAAAACCAACTGAACTGATGGCATTACCATCTGAACATCTGGAACAAGAATTGGCTGAAGCTAAGCAGCTTTTGATAAAAGGGATTTTTCTACATGTGCAGAAAGGATATTGGAGCTGAACAAGCTGAATAATCTGAAACAGAAATAGAAGTAAATTCAAAGCTGAGAAACTAACTGGGAACTAAACACAGAAAGCTGGGAATAAAAATAAGGGATGAAAGTGACACCTCTCCTCATGATTATGTTTTGAGGGACACTGACGAGCAACAAACACTTTGATTCACTAGCTGCAAACTGCCTAAATCAGCTGAGTTTTATGAAAAATATACAATGATGAGCTTTGTTTGTGGACAGTACTCTAGTAACAGCCTGCTTGGTTAGTTAGATATAATAAACAAACATGTGATACATTCACATGTCCCTGAAGGGGACAAACTGAACTCCCCCTCTCCTGGAAACTCCAGCGATCATGGGAATGTTTCAGTGACACAGTATAAACTATACTGCATTTCTTTTGATAAAGTATGTGGGAAAATTAAATTAAACAGGTTGCATTTTACACGTAGAAGTACATTAAGGCAAGTTCCACTCCTGCTTTTCCTGAAAATTATGCAGCTCGTTGCTCCTGCATTAACACGCAGGAGAGACACATCAAAGGAGAACTGGGAGACTGACACGGCCCCCCAGTGGCTTCAACCGATCTGAGTTTCAGGCAGTTGAAAAAAATGTGTCTCGTCCAACCCAGAGGTGCCACGGCATTCCCAAAAAGGGGGCGTGAGAATCACAGAATCACAGAAAATTATGAGTTGGAAGGGACCCACAAGGATCATCTAGTCCAACTCACCATCTAATACCCGTACAGCGACCAAGAGCACATCCTAGAGCGTAATACCAACCTAGAGCAAGTCCTCATTCTGCTTAGAGCTCGCATCCCCTTCTGAGCTCAGGTCTCAAGATTGGTTTAACCTGGAATTTGCTTTCCCTGGGGAAGCAGCCAGCCTGAGTATTGTCCAGGCCTGCCAGTACCTTTAGGAGTGTCACAGGGGGAAATAATCTCTGTAAATAGTGATTTGAACTTCCAGCATTAATAAATGTTATTGCAATTGGCTGAATCAGACTCCAGCGCCTATTGCTACGAGGAGCATGTGGCCTGGGAGGAAGTGAACAGGGACAAGCACAGCACAAGCTTCCAAAATGGGAGATGTTGTGCTCATGTTCACCTCAGATGGACACAAACCCTATCTAGGGATTCCAATACCACAGAAGAAGTTTGTTTACATGTCCCACTGTCCCCTCACAGTGCCTAGGCTCGGGGCAGGTGGAGGAGAAGGATGGAGGACATGAGGACAGTGTCTCTTTGAACAAAGCCAGAAATGAATCTCAGCAAGAAGAGATGCCAAGAGACCAATCAGCAACCCCCAGCCGTATCATCTTTGTCTTTCTCCCCCATCCGTTGCTGTGACCTGGTCCCTGCCTTCTCTTTGAAACTACATAAGCAGCTTCTGAAGGCAAAAACCTACACCAGGTTACAGCAAGGGATGGGGGAGAAAGAGAAGGATAACATGACTGGAGATGGCCATTGCAGGACACCACAAAGCTGAGCCTCACTCTTGGGAGCTGAAATTTCCATCTCTCACTATGTTTGGTAAGGGCTGGTATCATTTATTTGTTGGTGCCCTGCAGCATCTCTGCCCATTTGCTTGAATGCTCCCACTTCATGAAAAAGCCCCTCCAGCTCTCTAGACAAGCTCTGTAGCTTTGCAGGGGGAAATGTCAAAACAGCACAGGATGATATTTAAAGTGAAGCATTACCCATCGGAGCAGGCAGGTCTGGAGGGGAAGTTTCTGAACCAAAGCTGGGACAAACTCTGGAATGACATCCCGCTGTATGTGCCCTGGTGCTCTCAGTGGGGATTTACCTGTCTCTTTGTCCATCCCCATCTGTCAGTTAAATCCAAGATTCCCCTGGGTGACATCCCCCCCTCAGGCCAGATGCTGAGGAAGACAATGTCATTGGTGTGAAGTTGTGTGGCTCTGCAAGCTGGGGAGCAGGTGCAGTACCCAGGGAGGATCCTATGAGTTATTGGGGTTCCTTGCACATTCCCAGCCTCTGCTACACACACAGGATGGTGGGTCTTCTGTTCCCATCTACTTTCTGATCATCAGGATCCAGATCTAGTCTAATGTGAGTCCTGCCTCTCACACAGCGTGGACTCCTCCTCCACGGGTTACAATGTCTTTCCTAGGACATCTGCTCCAAGTATGTGGGTTCCAACATGTCTGCAGCCTTCCAGCATCCTCCAGCTCCAGTGTGGGCTCCCTCTCCATGGTCACAGGTGGATTTCTGCATCTCTGCTCTCTCTCTATTCCATGGGTTGCAGGCAGACAGTCTGCTTCACCATGGTCCATTCCACAAGCATCAGCGAGACGCCTGGAACACTTCCTCCCCCTCCTCCAGCCGCCCTGGCCTTGGTGCCTTCATGGCTGTTCAACCTCTCACAGGCCCTTCTCCAGCTATCTTCTTGCTGTTACTAGGTTTTTTTTCTTTTCCTTCTTTAATATGTTATCACAGAGGTGCCTCTAGATGATACTAAGCTGGGGGCAAATGTTGAACTGCCAGAGGGTAGGAAGNAGCTACGCCAGGGGAGGTTCAGTCTTAACGTTAGGAAGCGGTTTTTCACAGAGAGAGTAATTGCGTATTGGAATGGGCTGCCCAGGGAGGTGGTGGAGTCGCCATCCCTGGAGGTGTTTAAGAGAAGACTCGATGAGGAGCTTAGTGACATGGTCTAGCTGGGGGGTGTAGGGCTGGATGACACTGGGCCCCTTCCGGCTCGGAGTGGCCTGCTAGACTGTGAGGGATCTAGGTTGGTGTTATGCTCTGGGATGTGCTCTCGGTCTCTGTACGGGTGTTAGATGGTGAGTTGGACTAGATGATCCTTGTGGGTCCCTTCCAACTCATAATATTCTGTGATTCTGTGATTCTGTGATCTCTCCGACTGGCCTGACCTTGGCCAGCAGTGGGTCCAGACAGGAACTGGCTGGCATTACCTCTGCTAGTTAGCCCCCCCGCTGCCAGAAGGACAAAAAAACACATTCAAACCAGCACAATATGTTGCTGAAGTGTTCATGTGACAGATTAAGCAGAATCATTGGCTAAAGCCCCTTGACTACGTGACCCTCTTAATTATATGATTGGTTGGTGAGATACTAACTTAGTATACAATACTATATAATTTTTCAGATAAAGATGCCAACTACAAAGCTAAACCTCATACCAGTGTGTCCTGAAGCAGAAAACCTGTCAGTTAACCAGTCTCAAGGACACAGAACTTTCCTGTCGTGGTCAAACACACCATGACCTATTCCTATACTCACCTCTCTTTCCTCTATGCCTTCGTATCCACACCTCCCCTCTAAACTCACTCGCTGCAGCACAGTTCACTCCTTTCGCTTAGAAAATTGTTTTGCAGGCCAAAAGAGAATGCCTTGCTCCTGCTGCTTGGCTCTTGACGGGCCAAACCCACTGCAGGACTCTTTCGTGGACTGCCTGTGCACTTCCCTTACTCTCTTTCCTCTGCTCCTTCATTTTCACACACCTCCTCTACAATGACACATACCAAAGAGCACGTTCCCTCATTTTGCTTCGAAAAGTGCTTTGTATGTCAAAAGAAAGTGCTCTTTTGGGGTGTGTGAGTTATAAGGTCTGAGTGAAAATGAAGGTGCAGAGCAGGGAGAGTGAATGAAGTGCACAAGCAATCTAAGAA
Organism: Pitta sordida; assembly: GCA_013390025.1. Classification (NCBI taxonomy): domain Eukaryota; kingdom Metazoa; phylum Chordata; class Aves; order Passeriformes; family Pittidae; genus Pitta; species Pitta sordida. Next base: position 3,527 of record WEKX01002394.1, on the reverse strand, counting down.
AGAGTCCTGCAGTGGTTTTGGCCTGCCAAGAGCTTTTCTAAGCAACAGGAGTGACCTGTAGTCTTTGGGTTGATGGAGTTTGGAAAGGCAAGTGAAAATGAAGGCGTAGAAATGGCAGAATTGAGTGGAGTGCACAGGCAGTCCAAGAGTGGTCTTGACCAGCACAGAGTGTTTCTAAGCAGAAGGAGCAATCTATGCTCTTTGGGGTGAAGTCTTTAGGACATACAAGCAAGGCAGTGAAAGAAATGGGCCTGCATATGTTTGGGGTTCACATAATGTTTCTAAGCAGTGGGTTTTGGTTCCAAGTCTATTCCCTTACCCTCACTACCTTGGCTCCCTGCTCACATTTGTTGGCAAATACTTCATATCTTGCCTGTCTCTTTCAGAACGCAATCTATAACTAAATTTTTATATCTGTTTTAAATGTGGGGGTTATTCCCTCCCTCCTTTTTTTTTCTCCTGTTGTATTCCTCTCCTCCAATTACAGTTTTGTGCCATCTCTTGGTGGTTATAATACAGGCAAGTAGAGGAATTTAACCTTCTCTTAGCAGGATTCTAAATGAGGAAAACAAAAACAGTAAATGCTACATGAGCACCCTATTCTTTTCAAATCTCCCAAGTGCCTTGTGAAGCAACAGGTGACTACACAGTACAACCTGAGGCTCTTTACTCAAAGTACTGGTGGTGAGAATGGGAAAAAAGAACTTGAATGTCTGAGATGAAAGAGATGGAGGCAGCCACAAAGGTGGTGGGAGACTCAGCAGAAACTTAGTAAGGCAGACATAAAGAGGCAAAAAAATTTCCTTTCAATCTCCATCCAGACTCAGAGCAAGGAATGAGCNGTAAGGCAGACATAAAGAGGCAAAAAAAATTTCCTTTCAATCTCCAGAGCAAGGAATGAGTGTAGAAAATCCACAGAAGTTTGTGACAGTTACTTCAATCAGCTATAAGAATACATCAAGCCTTATGCCCTTTATCTCCCTCATCTGTCTCTTCCTGTGACCTCTTTAGGTTCTATTTGTTTAAGTGGCAGGTGGATGGAGCTTTGTTTGCAGCACACAAGGCCCAGTGATGTTTGCAGAACATCCTAGACCACCTTTGGGGGAATTTAAAGAATGAAGTGTTTCCCTCGTGGTCAATCACTGCGAGGAAATGACTGATCCAGCACTAGTGGCTCCTGTCCAGTCATGCCAATAAAAACAGAGGAGTAAAGTAAGTGGTTGAAAATAGAGACAGGCCTAAGCAAGCACCTAGGTCTGTAAGTCATATGAGCTTCCATCACTGCAGTGGGACTATGCAGATGTAACACACTAAGCAAAGCCCTCTGGCCATAAACCATAGGGCTACAGATGTGTTTTCCACCAGCTCCAAATGATGGTGCTTCAGGTTTTTTTCCTATATTAGTCTTTGAATTATCCTCTTCGTAGGGAGCAGAAGGATATTTCTTGGGACAGAAACCTGTAGCTCTGTTTGGCTCAGTACTTATTTCCTTTCTTTCCAGGCTGGCAGCAGTTGCAATCATGGCAGGTCTATCAAGTGTTTTCTGTGCACTGAGGGACAGGTAGGTAAACGGTCTGGCTCTCAATTCTTCTGGCTTGTCATTTTTATCAGGCTGTGTCCCCCACCTTGGTCATTACAGGATCAGAAAGGCAATTTTACTGTATTTTCTCAGCCTTTAGCTTGTCCATCATTCTATGAGCAGGCTGCAGCAGCGAAAGAGAAGAGAGAAACCTAGGAGGTGGGTTGGTTCAGGTCATTAGAGCCTCTGAGGTATGAAGAGATGGAAGGTACAGCTGTTTTGGAGTGGGATGATAGAGGGTCAGGAGGAGGCAGTTGATGACAGGGTTGTGAGTCCAGATAAAAGATAGCGGCACATCCCATAACCCACCCGCGAGCGCCNGGTGGGTGAACGGCGCCGGAGGAGAGCGGCCGGGGGCGGGGGACAGGGGATGGGAAGGCTCCCGGGTGACCATTCCCTCTGCCCGCCTTGCAGCCGCCGGCCTTCGGGTTTCTGTTCGACGTGGACGGGGTGCTGGTGCGGGGCAGCCAGCCCCTGCCCGCCGCCCGCCGCGCCTTCCAGAGGCTGACGGACGGCGGCGGCCGGCTCCGGGTGCCCGTCGTCTTCTTGACCAACGCCGGGAACTGCCTGCGCTCGGCCAAGGCCCAAGAGCTGTCCCAGGCGCTGGGGCTGCAGGTAATGGGGCAGAGGGAGCGCTCCCGGCGCTGGAGCGGAGCACCGGGAGGAGGGAGCGCCCCCCGCATGACTGCCCCGGAGAGATGCTGTGCCTCGGTCTGGGCAGGTGGGAGCGACACGGTCCGACCGCAGGGAGAAGCAGAGTAAATCCGATCTGCGGTTCCCAGCCATCCTCTCCTCCTTCCCGCAGGTGTCTCCGGAGCAGGTGATCCTGTCCCACAGCCCCCTGCAGCTCTTCAGCCAGTTCCACCAGAAGTGCATGCTGGTGGCCGGACAGGGGCCCGTGGAGGAGAATGCCCACCAGTATCCTTTGCACCGTGTGCCTCATGGTGCTCTGTGCGTCCCGCTGCAGCTGCTCAGCTAAAGGCTGCTGCTTCTGTCCTGCTCCAGCCCCTAGCGCTCCCTCGCTCACTCACCTTGTAGAGGTATAAGGAGACAAAAAGTTCATTTGTCTTATCTTGTGAAGAAGCGTCCTCACAGAGAGGCTCAGGTGCAAGCAGTAGCTGTTCATCTCCATCTTGGTCACCTCCTGGCTGCCCTTATTCAGTGTTTGGCGTTTCATGCTGATTATGTGGTACTTCTCTGTCCTACGTCAATTAAGATGAAGTATGAATTAAATGTAGAAATACTTGAATAATATATATATATATGGAGAGAAATAAGAACTTTACTGGGAGAAACAAAAAATTTAATAGAACTAATATATATATATGTTTGAACAACAACAATAACAGTATCAAAAAAACCCCAGTAGAACAATAACTGCAGACAAGTGGGAATATAAACAAGCACGAGGGGGGTGCCTAGTTCAAGGGAAAAAAACAGGGCACCTCCAGGATTCTAGGGGCAGGAGAATAGGGATCAAGGTAGGCAAACCTGTGGAGTAACAGCCAGTGATCCTTTCCTGAAATGTCTGAGAGGCTGCAGGGAGATCCAGTGGTCACCAGGGGAAAAGCTGTGCTGAGATGAGGAGTCAAAGGTCCACGTGGTCCTGGGCAAAATTTCAGCGGTAGAGATCAGAGGTGAAAACAAGGCATCCGCAGTCCAGAAGGTCCACAAACCTCCCCTCCCGAGGCCCAGGAGCTGTATTTATAGGGCCTTGGGCCCCTCCCATATCACGTGCCTTGTGGGCGTGTNGGAAGGGAAGATAAGAAAAAGAATCCTCCATTGTTTGCCCAGTAGAAAGGGAGAAAACCCCTCCCCTGGCCACATTCCTTTCATGGGAGGGAAGATAAGACACAGCATCCTCCATTGTTTGTCAGGTGAAAAGGAGAAAGTTCCTCCCCTGGCCCCATTTCTTTCAGGAGAGGGAAGGGCAGATAAGAAGAGAAAC
>WEKX01002393.1:52667-65217 GCA_013390025.1 Pitta sordida | reverse complement strand
TGGCCCCAGTGCTCACGCCGGCCCACGCGTGCTCGCCCCNTCGGCAGAGCAGAGTCAATTGCGCATGCGTCAGGCAGCTGAGCTCGCGGACTGCTGAAACATAATTGCGAAAAAATTGCTTCGCAAATGGGCGGGGTCGTAAAGGAGAAGTCGCGATACAGAGGGGATTCACTGTACTAGGAAAATATTTTTCTTCTATTCTTGTGCAACGCATGACTCACATGGGTGTCAGTAGTTACTAATGCTTAAATTTCAGTGACAACTTAGATTATGTAATAGGAGTAAACTGATACGGATTCTGGTCCTAAAAGCACATGAATATATAATAGGCCAAGGCTGGAAAATAAATCCAGACTGCAAAAGTTTATACAGGGTTCACATTTCATTTATTTCTGTCAGCTGGGAAACTGTTACTAGTTTAAGAATTTTTTTCTATATTATTTTTCTATATTATTAATGGAAAATCTTAGGAACAGTTCTGATGACCCAGTCAGAAAAGCTACAGTTAGCTTATGTACTATATAGAAAATTATATAAATATGGCAGAAAGGAAAAGGGCAGAACTTACAATGAAAACTTGCAATGAGGAGAATAGTTTTAATAAGAAATTAATTAAGGAATCTTGCATCTTGAAAAATCTAGAATTTCTGCAATTGTATTTATCCAGTCTAAAAAAAGTCTCCAAGAGTGAAATCACAAGAAGCTATTCAATTAATGTAGATTTTAAGAGCTGTGAGAGCAGAGGAAGTANAGAAAGAAAGAAAGAAAGAAAGAAAGAAAGAAAGAAAGAAAGAAAGAAAGAAAGAAAGAAAGAAAGAAAGAGAGAAAAGGAAAGCAAGAAAGCAAGCAAGAAAGAAAGCAAGCAAGAAAGCAAGCAAGAAAGAAAGAAACAAAGAAAGAAAGAAAGAAAGAAAGGAAGGAAGGAAAAGAGAATCTGGTGTTAATACGTAGCAACTTGAGTTCTGTTCAGAGAATCACAGAATCACAGAATATTATGAGTTGGAAGGGACCCACAAGGATCATCTAGTCCAACTCACCACCTAACACCCGTACAGAGACCGAGAGCACATCCCAGAGCACAACACCAACCCAGATCCCTCACAGTCTAGCAGGCCACTCCGAGCCGGAAGGGGCCCAGGGTCATCCAGCCCTACACCCCCCGGCTAGACCATGTCACTATCTCTAGCCATCTATGATTAAAATTGACAGCTATATCCAGCACACTCTAATTTCAGCCTTTCTTATGATGATATTTGATAACCCATAACTTTGAGCAGATACTGAACAAATACATTTATGTAGGACAGTGTAGTGCTACACAAATACACTTGCCTTCTCTGGATGACTAAACATGACTTGTAGGAATAGATAATCATGTTAACTCAGTAAACTTTTGAGGCAACTTAGGTCTGTTTGAGTATCATGGTATTGTGCTGCATAAAACAAGTACACATGTGATGTTTATTTGACCAGTCTGGAACATGATGATAAAAAATTCATTTGAAGTATCTACCAAAACTAATACAATTTAGGCAATGGCAATGTTTTAACATAAATAAATAGAGGGAAGGAAGAAGTTATGATTGTATTTGATTTCCATCGGAAGGAAGAGGATGTTTAATTACAAACTTACTATGTACTTTGTCCAAGTATTAATGAGATGACCTGTTGATATATATACAAAAGAACTTTAAAGACCAAGATGGTTTAATCAAATTCTGTCATGTATTCCTCCACCCATTGTAAGAAATCAAACATGGGGAGATCAAAAAAAACCTCTCTGCTAGTGCGAAGGACACTTTTTCCTAAAACATATCATCCAAAGAGCATAACACACTGCTTTACCTCTCAGACAGTAGTTTTACAACACTACAGTGAACTAATTTCTACTAATTCAACTAATTTCCAATAAGCTTTTGAATTTATCAAGTTTGATATAAATAATATTTTTTATACATATACATGTATAATTTGTAACTTTTTCACTCTGCCTTTTACTAAATCCTCATAGAACCGTCCCTGGAGGTGTTTAAGAGAAGACTGGACGAGGAGCTTAGTGACATGGTCTAGCAGGGAGGTGTAGGGCTGGATGACGTTGGGCCCCTTCCGGCTCGGAGTGGCCTGCTAGACTGTGAGGGATCTAGGTTGGTGTTATGCTCTGCGATGTGCTCTCGGTCTCCTCACGGGTGCTAGATGGTGAGTTGGACTAGATGATCCTTGTGGGTCCCTTCCAACTCATAATATTCTGTGATTCTGTGATTCTGTGAATTCCCAAAATCTACACATGAATAGATTTCTGTGGTGCTGAAAAATTGCCTGTAACTATACCAATCACTGAAGGATGAACAAGAAGTGCTAGATAATTCTGAAACCCCTCCTTTCTCATGTTGACATCAAGAATTTCTGAAGAATACAGAAATTATTTTTTTTCACATTTTTGGCCATATTCTCCATATATGTCTATATTTGAAATTACAGCTTTTCAATTTAATGCCAGCACCATGCATTCAACCTAATAACATCCATTTATACTGACGTGGGAAATGCCTTCTGGAATATGTATAACCCTTTTGACTAGAACTTACCAGCTATCTCAGCCTGGTATGAAAGTCCTCCTTTCAAACATTAACACAAGAGACACACACTTTGTTACTATAGATGAACCAAAGAGGCCACTGCCTGGATTGCAGAATCAAAAAGCAGACCTGAAAACTGAAGCCCTGAAGTACAACAGCCACGTAACTGCAGCATATGAACTTGCTATTGTATTAGTTTTTAGCTGGCAGATTTCTCAATTTGCTTGACAAAGAATATCAGGTAGCATTGCTTCATTTCTCAAGACGATAATTCCACTACAAAATTCATTTTTGTCGATCTATGCTGGACTGTAAGAGTTAAACTTCTCCCATGTACTAAAATGCTTTACTTTACATAATGCTTCTTTGCCAAAGCCAAGCCAATGCAAACAGATTCATACGCATCAGCCTTCACATTTCTGTATCACATACAGAATCACAGAATACACTGTGTTGGATGGGACCCACAACGATCATTGAGTTCTGCTCTTAACCCTGCACATGACCAAAAGTCACACCACTTGTCTGAGAGCATTGCTTTTTGATAATTGCTCATTATTCTTTTTACTGAGAATCTATATCAAAAGAATTCAATTCCTCAAAATGTCACTACAATAGCTACAAATAAACACCAGTACAGTTTACAAAAATATAAAAAAATGAGACAAGAAATATAAAAATCTCTGTGGTATTTGCATGCTTTCTATTAGCAAAAGGGCACAGTAAAAATATTCATGGAAGAGAGTTCTTAAACCATATTTACCTGGAAGCTTAATAAATCAAGAGTAATCCATATCAAAGGTAGGGCAATAAGAACATCAATCTAAGAAAACAGTCTATTGTCCCTTTCAGGACAGAAGTTTAATCAGTTCAGGGGCAAAACACTGAGTTGTGTTTTTCCTTGTAAGAAGCAGATATATGCACACATATGCTCATATGATTTGTACTGAAGACCCATGTACTCATAAGAGTTTAGCTAAACTTTCTACGTGCAAACTCGCTCATAATGTGTAGAAACGTGCAGCACACTTCACATAACTATTCATTTTGTCTTGGAAGTGGCAGTGGATTTTAATAAATGTTGAGAAAGCAATAAAATGTTTGCATTCACAGTCTTAAGCATTACAGTCCATTGAAGATTACTCTTTCAGTTATCAAGCCAGTAATATTCTTCTTTGACTACAGAACACCAAACTTTGGATTTTATGTACTTTTCTAAAACTTTTAAAGACACCTCTTTTTCTCATTTCCACTGAAGTCTTAAATTATTATCCTACTTATGCACAGGTATGCATAGGCTATGCATAGACTTACTATACATAGACTTTTACATGCAGTCCAACTGATTTCAAAGCAGAGTAGATGGATTTGAATTCCAAATCCATATTTCTAATTGTTATTTAGCTAGATCCTTTCTGTCTGTAGATGAAAAAACAACTACCTTCTGGGACCACTACGTTTAAGCACACTTCTTCTTTGCAGTTTCTCACCACTCTGGGGTGTGCGTTCAGTCTCTGTACAGGCGTTAGATGGTGGATCCTGGTTGGTCCCTTCCAACTCATAGTATTCTGTGATTCTGTGATTCTCCAAACACACTTTTCAATATTTCTCTTGCCTCTCAGAATGTTACTAGATACACTGTAAAGTGTTCCTGAAGGAAAGTTGTAATTTGATTCAAGCATAAAATCTGTTTAATCTTAACATTATCACTCTCTTCTCATTATATTTTGCAATTTGTATATTAACTATGGAATTTAGGGTTTGTTTTTTTTCTTCCCTGTAAGTTATGCATGATGAGATTCATTAGTCAACAAAATGTTTGTACTAAAAAAGAAAGGTGGGATAAAATGAACTCTGTTCTAATGAGCTCCTAATAAATCTGCATGGCTTTTATGTGTAGAAAAAGCATGGGTTGTTTCTTTCTCTTCTTTCTAGTATAATTTACTGATTCAAAAACTATGTCATTTTATAAAATGCCAGTCTGTAAAATGTCTGTTTATTGTACTGTTTACATGATAGAAGAAGCATATGATGGAAAAATATAACTGAGTTGCAGTTTTGCGCCTTTGCATCTCAGAACACTGTACACGGTATGTAGATGATAGTACTTACTAAATGAAATTTGAATGCATAGAATTTTTCATTTGCCCTTTGTGGGAAAAAGTATGATTGGTCTCTGAAGAATAAATCTGACTGTTAAAAGCATTGCAGCATTGATAAATCTTGAACTTTAAGGAAGTGAAAAAGGACAGTAATGGAATGTACCAGTCCAGGTTTTCTGAGCAAGTATAGAGAACAGAAGGATGAAGTAAATACAAAGTGCTCTTTTCATCTTCAAGATGTGAGTAAAGCAGTAATTCATTTTCTTTGCAAAACAAGACAGAACTTTGTGGTGGAATGCATGAGATGTCCTCTAGATCTATTTACGAGTTTTTCAATCAGATCTAGTTTCTATCTGTTATCCACCTGACCTAAACCTGCTTTGTAGGGTGAGTTGCATTTTTATGATACTGTGTATGTTTTAAACAGCAAATTAGGACAAAGTATTGTTTAATTTTCCCTCAATCAAAATAAAGCATTTTTTTTAGATTTCTAAATAAGACTATATTGCTATTTTTTCATATGCCTGTCCATAGAATTTTTACAACTATGTAAAAGAAAACAATGCAGACATGCAAAGATAATGTACAAATTCTGACACAAAAGAATAAAATATTTTTTAATACATACTTTGTTGTTCATATTTCTGGAAGAGACAATGAAGATTCTGTACATTACATCAATTCAATAAATGAGCAGGAAAACATTAACATATAATGTGAAAGTCTGCAAATTTTTATGTACTTTCCCACTTCTCACACCCCACATTTGAACATGCAGGTGTTGGTTTCTAACAAGTGGATATTTATGTACCTATCTCCTACAAAATAAAACATTTGAAATAAAGCTCATTGAAAAAAAAAGAAAAGCTCCCTTGAACTTCATTTGGATTTGACAATTAATTCTGAGATGGAAAGCTGTCCTCCAAAAATAAAATATTTAACCTTTTTTTAAGATAGAACAGTAATTGTAATAATTGAATTGTTCTTCGATATAAAATTAGAATTCTGCACTCAGAATATTTGTTCCTTTATATGGAATTTGTATTATTAGAGAAGCCAGAGAGAGCTAACAGTATACAGTTATATCCTGTCATTCGCAAGGAACAGGTCAGGTCACAGGCCTCATGAAAAGCGAAACTCACAAAGAAGTGAAGGCGTTAATATGCATGCAGGCCACGCCCATTGCTCCAACCCCCAGCACTCCAGAGCGCTGCGGACAATTTTCTGCTCCTTCCCATGGTCTGGCTGGGCATTGGCGAGCAAAGGGAACCATTTCTGAGTGGCTGCTGTGACCGTGTGTGCTCACAGTCCAAACCTCACGCCACTGCTCCCCTCCCAGCCCCCTGGCCCGGCTCGGCGCCAGTGCTCGCGCCAGCCCGCGCATGCTCGCCTTGCCTCCGCAGTGGGGAAAGGGTGTCCCTGAACTCTGGTCAGCATTCTTGGAGCCTGGAAAAACCTTAACTTTGCAACATTGCAACACCCCGTGCGCTGATGGCAGGGTGGGGAAGTCGGTATCGGAGTTTCTTTCCCTTTAACATCCACCAGCCCCAGGAGAGGCAGCGCCGCCCCTATGGTCCCAGAGGGCTGGGAGACAGAAGCCTCCTCCTGACACAGTGGCAGCGATGTGGGAACATCCCACCGCTGCCCTGTCCCAGCACACAGAACTTGCCTCACTTCCGTGGGGCAGTTTCCCTGAAGCTATGTCATCACTGGGTGCGCTGGCCAGCAGTCCCCGGGCACAGACTGCAATGCCTTCCCTGCCTGTAGCCATGGAAACAGTAACACAGACACATGCACACAGGCACTGCCCGCTCACAGCTCGCTCACACGAGCAGGCGAGCGATTCTCAGGGACCTGCCTTAATTAAGCATAAGCAGGTGGAGGACTCATCCCCACCTGGCCCCTCACGCCATGCAGGGCCCTGCTCTGCCTTCCACAGTGGCTGTCCCCATCCCATATTAGCATAATAAAGGCTTGAGCATTTCTGACCATATTAGAAGCAGAACTTGAGCCCTCTGAATCAACTAGAAAAATTAATTGAAGGGCTTTCATTATCATGCAGAAGCTCCTTGTGGTTTTGATTAGGGAATTTTGTATGTATGCTTATTTTTATTACCAGGTAAGTATGAAAATTATACATCAAGCTTACACATGAAGCTTATACTCCTATTTCTTTCTGTATCAAAGTTTATCATAGTGAATTAAGGGATGATGAGAACTGGCCAAACACGTCTCCAAAGCCAAGAGAAACCAAGATAATTTTTCTCTAGCTATGAAAAGCTTAAGTGCATATAGACATACACACACATATATATATAAATAAAGATTTCTTGGTGAGTGGGACTTTTGTAGAGTATATTGGTTATTAGCTTCTTCTTTCTTCAATCTTCATTGTGAGAACACATGTATTCTACTCAACGCAAGGTCTTTACCACTGGATTATTTTTGACTTTAAAGCTATGTTTTGCACAGATCAGCGTCAAATCTAATTTAATCCCTCTTCATTTTTAAAGGATTTATCACTACGGCATCAGAGTAGTTTACATAGTATTTTACATAGATTAGAGTAGCATCACTGCCATCAGAGTAGTTTACATAGTTGAAAAGACAACAGGCAGGCTGTCTGCAGGTAGGCACTGGAATATATGTGTTTGGAATACTGTGATATAATAAAGTTTCTCTTGAATAATCAAGGGAAACGTTAAAAAAAAAAATAGGCTCTGCATAAAACTTTCCAAAATTAGAATTGTAGTGGGAAACACCCAATCTCACATTTTGTAATATTTTCCCATATTCATGGAAAACCATATATGGTTTGTATATGCAAATAACCTTAACTCAATTAGAAAAAGGTTGTTTCAGAAATATTTTTTTTCACTCTTCCAAAATGAATAAAATAGAACAATAGCAACAAAAAGCATGCAAAAATACACAGCAAAAAACCTTGCAAAATGCCCAGAGTTCTAAATGAACATTTCCTATTTTCTCCAGCACACTCACTCAAGATTTATAGGTGGATGTATTTTGAGAATGAACAAATTTGGTTTTAACTGAAAAGGAGTCAAAAAGTCAACATTTCAGATGAGGAGACTTTTCAGTGATATGCAAAACCATTAAAGACTAAAGCCAATAAGTCATTGAAAAAATATTTCCCTTTGTCTTCAGTACAAACTTGGCAATTTCAATGCCAATAATATTTTTAATTGCAACTGAATGAAGCTTAGTAGCATTGTAGATTTGTTGATTACATTCTAGCAACAGTTTCTCTGCAGTCCATACCACATTATTTCTCTCTCCCAGGCAGATAAATATGTATTCTTCATTAGTCTGAATAAAATAGACTCCATCTTCAGTGGGCCTAATGAAACCCCAACATCCAAGTTCTTCTACTAGAAAAATACAGCATCTTGATTTTGAAAATCTGAAACCATAATGTAGCAATAACGTCTTTCTTTTACTTATGACAAACGAAAGAAGTAATCCATAAAAGACCTGATATTCATCCTGAAATATAAAAGTTTACTGGAAAAATTGAAATCAGTGCTGGGTTTGGTGTTATATTTCACCTAGCTGAAACCATACATGTAAAATTCTTACATTCAGCCTGGTGAAGTTATTGCCCATTTGCATTTTGCAGCAGGAGCAGGTTCACAAGTTCACAGGTTATTCTGAGTTGGAAGGGACCCTCAGGATCATCTAGTCCAACTCCCAAGCAAATGCCCACCCAGGGATTGGGCCCACAAGCATGGAACCACAGGCACCACGCTACATCCATCCAAGCCTCCCACCATCTAGATCATGTCGCTGAGGTCCTTGTTTAAAAAACACACACAGAAAGAGGATCAGATCAGCATGCTGTCGGTGTTAAAGTAGAATTTACTCATTAAAATGTTGCTATAAACAAAACAGGAAAGTATTCTGGGTGATTGGCATTGCATGCATAACATTTTTGAAGGCCTGATTTCGTTCTGCCTTCTGTATAATCACATTTATCTTATTTAAACAGTCTTTTATTTCTCCAGTATTATAATATCTGTGCTTATTCTCAGGATCACTCAGGAGGCATGACCTGATTTGGTATCACGGCAGGACAAGGTCACCTTTAAGCCTCATGACTAGAGCTATTGGTTCACCCTCACACTGCCTGTACTGCCTGTACTATATTCTGAGTTAAGTCACGCAAGGAGGTGGGAAGGATTATGCAAGAACATGTGAGTAGGCTCAGTAATGTGTATAGCCTCAAGCACTTAGAAATGAAGCATTCACTTTTCCCGTCTGTAGGGTTTATATCTCTTTGTAATCTTCATTTGCCTCTTTCTGTTCTTTTCTAGTCAAGCCAGAGAAAAAAATCTGTCTTCCACACAATAATAAAAGTATCTTTCTTTTTTATATAGTCCTAGGTATTTCAGAAAACTATTTGTGGCTTGCTGACACCCTGCTGCACTTTTTCCAACAGCCATTCTCACCTCAGCTGACCAGCACAAAATGCCATGGCATTTCTGGAGAAGAGCTCCACACCAAGCAGCTCTCAACTGTGAAGTCATATAACAGATTTAGAAACAATATAATGAACTAGGCCAAACTAATGGGTTTTATTTGAAAGAATTCATCAAAACAGAATTTCAGGGACATTTAACAGTTGATACTTTCTTTATCAAATAGTCTGATGAAAAACTAATTTTATGAGGAAATATAAAATAATTTCTATTCTCTGTAATTGCTTCCTCTTTGTTTCTTGGCATCCAACATGTACCCAGTTCTTTCTTTCCAATAATCAGATTCAGAATTTTCTGCAGGAAATGCAGATGCATGGGCTTGATCCTGATTTCCAAAATATTGCTGGCCAATATAGTATGTAGTATGAACACAGCCAAATATCAATTACAATGAATAAAACACAGTAACAATGTTGGTTTTTATGTGGAACGATCAGATCCTAAACCAAACTACAGAGGAAGAACAGAAGAGTTAATAACTAATGTCAAAGGATAGGACTAACTACCAAAATCCTTTTTTTCTTTCCTCAGTTTCAGAGGTCATACACACAATGCAGGGGGTAAAAAGGGTAAAAGCAACCCATCTCTATTACTGGAACTAAATTATATAAATCTTTTCACAGATGACTTTAATAGCAGTTTCCAAAAATTAAATCTATAGGAAATTGAGGTTTTGGGTTTGGGGATTTTTTTCCCAATACAGCTATAACAAAAGTAATATGAAATATTAATGTTGATGCCAAAGTAGTCATATAAAAAATACTAATTGGAATAGATAAACAAACAAGATCAATATGATTTTAAAACCCTTTGAATTGAGTCTCCAGATTAATTCTCTGTTTAAAATATCTCTGTCTCACGTATGCATACAAATTTCAAACCAAGCTTCTCTAGGGAAAAAACCCAACTCTCAACATTTAGCTTTCAATGAGGACTCAGAAATTATTGTTTTCAAATTGACCATTTTTTTAATGAATCTCAATTTCTGTGTATTCGATTTATGACAAAGACTTGTTTTCAGAGACTGTAGAAAACATACACTCTGCAAAGTAAGATGGTATAGTTAGGATACAAGACAATAGATATCTGATTCCATGTATGCAAAGCACTGACCAAATGCATTTAGAAATTACCTATTAAATCAGAATTCTGTAAGTAGCAATGATGTTAATTTCCTCTTCCATTTTCAAAACTACACATTTTCTTTTTAAGGAAATGTATGAAACTTCACCTTGATAATGCAAATGAAGAATAGTATCAGAGTATTTCTTATCCAAGACATCGGTTTATATGTAGCAAAACAAATTTAAGCATGCCACATGTGATATGTAGTATTTTATGAAACATGAGCAACAAGACAACTAAAGCACAGTGAGAAATAATGGCAATTATATCAAAAGGTATAAAGCCAAACCAAAACCAGACTTATTTTAGTTCTATTCCACATAAGCTCAGCAATATACCCGCATTCCAAAAACTTGTTGCAGGACTTAAACTAAAAAACCCTTTGCTGCTACCTGACAAAGGTAATTAATGATTCATCGAAAATAACAAGGAAGTAAGTTTTATGCTAACAGAAAACATGCTGAGCCACTGGCAGCTGCCTGAATCCAGGTAAATGAACCAAGTCATGCTGTACTAAGGCACAGCTTAAGTACAATTTTCTTACTTTCATGGTATGCCTATGACAAATACAGCCTGAGGTTTCTGTTATTATGGCAATTGCACAGGGTAATAAGAAAAACCTTCTGAAAATCACGTGTGACAAAAGTTGAAAGTCACAGTAAATAATTGCTATTCTGAAGCTGGGCATACTGTTATTCTTTTAATTATTTCCATGACTATTTGTTATTCTGTAGATTACAATAATTCTGCAATAAAATTGTTATTAGCATTACAGATATGCACATCATATTAAGCACTGAAATAAGAAATTTATAAAGCAAGCTTTAGGCTAGAAGAGTGTATTGACATTTGATTATAACATCATGGTGGAATTAATTCATTATCTTTAATGGACTTCATCTTCACAGGGCATAGAACAGAAAAAAATTTGATTCTCTATTCATAAAGATGCTAGCATGATCAAAAACTGAAAAAGTTAGATTTGTCTTTGAGATTTCCATGAAACATTTTATCCCAACACCTGTTTACATAGGTAAAGCATTTCTGGTTGTTAAATATATAAATGTGTAAATTTGATGGAAGAGAAATCAGGGTGAAAATAATTAAGTAAAAATCAGGAGATCAATATACTAAAATAAGGACAGAAACTTCTGGGAAATGTGCTGATATAGCAACAAGAACGAAAGGAAGGAAGTAAAAGATAATCTGGTGTTCCAGAAGACACCAAATGGAAAGCAGTTTTCAGCTGCCTCTCTAGGAGCCTTCTTCATTATATATATCATGTACATTCACTTCATCCCAGATACATCCTCAGTCCTTTTGCCTTTCTAATTCATGTTTCAAGATTTAACTTCATGTCTGCCATTGTTCCCTTTACAGAAAGCAGTAGATCTTAGCTAAGGGGCTCAAAAAGACTTTCTTTTTCATAGGTCAGCTGTTCCAGTTTAGCTTTTCAACCTCTTTCTCTTGACCTAATGCACTTCCAGAGTTATTTCTTGAGTTGCACACCATCAGGTTGTCAGCTAACGTAATAATGACCTCAGACAGAAGTTATATCAACCTGCTATTTACAATCTAGATAAAGTTTTTCTTCCCTTGGTGCTCAAATTCTGATATCTCCAGGCAAGGGCTAGCCAGCAGCCCTAGATACATGCACATTACCTCCTAACTTTTAGGAGTGCTGGCTGCAGCATACACCCTGCCAGGGGCTTCCCTTCCACCACGAACCTGGGTTCGCAGGCTGCACGAACATGCCTCCATCTCTGTATTCCCAAGGAAGTGCAGGCTGCAAAGCAAACACACCAGCTAAAACAGTTAGCTAATTAGTCTCCCTTTTTTTTTGGCAATGTCCATTTCTATCATATTCTTACTCCACAGATACCTGAGGTTTACTATCAACCAGGGAAAGTGCTTCATCTTTAATGAATTCAACAGCACAGAGGGAGAATGGAAAAATGAATTTATACTTCATACAGACATCACAGACAACCACCCAGAATAAAGTGAAATACATGAGAAGGTTCTTCACAGACAATCTAAAGATGATGTAATGAAAACAATCACATATTCTTGCTGGTCTATGTCAGTGACACAGTAAAACCACAATGATAACAGAATCAATAAGGTTGGAAAAGACCATAGAGATCATCAAGTCCAATCTATCACCTGTTACCTAACCTAACCTGTTACCTAACCTGTTGTCATCCTGCTACCAACACCCATCCTACTAATAACACACTACCCTAATATC
>WEKX01002393.1:27025-51533 GCA_013390025.1 Pitta sordida | reverse complement strand
CACCATGGTCCATTCCACAAGCAGCAGCGGGACACCTGGAATCCTTCCTGCTCCTTCTCTGTCTGGCCTAGTCATGCCTTCATAGCTATCAGCTTCTCTACACAGGCCCTGCTCTGGCAATCTGCATCTTGCTACTAACCTTTTTTTTTCCTTTCTCAAAATATTGTTCACAGAGACGTCCTTCTGCTCGTGACCTTGATCTCCATGGCAGCGACAGGGCCCAGGTAGAAGTTATTAACACCTCGCTGCCAGAGATAAAAAAAAACCCAAACCATGACACCTCATCAACCAGACGTGTCATCTGATCATAGAAGGAAATGAGATTAGTTAGGCAGGACCTTCCTTTCCTGAAGCCATGCTGACTAGGTCTGATCTCCTTACCCTCCTGGAGGTGCAACATAATTTTTCTTAAGATGATTTGCTCCATAATTTTGCCTGGCACTGAGGTCAGGCTGACAAGTAATGTAGAGAAGGATCAACTACAGGCTGTTTCTCATAATACAGGGATCATGAGCTGCTCAAATAAATTATAAGGCTCAAATAAATTATAAGGCAGATGCTTTAATGTTGCATGGTTTTAAGGCAAATCCACAAAGAGTGAATTGTATTTTGTCCTACTTCCCTAAATAAACTTTGAACCTTGCCTGAAGTCTAAGCAGAAAACAAACAAAAACCTACTACCCTTCCCTTAGAAATCCTACTGCTCAGATATTCCTAACAGCCACATCATCATCCCTTTCCTTCAGGACAAACATTTTAAAGTGGTGTTTTCTTGGTATTTTACCCTTTTTCCACAGGTCTAGATTTCAGAAGACACTGTATGAGTTGCCCCATTTGCAGTCACTGTCAGAAGTATTTCTGAATATCAATTAACTGTTTTGAAAAAGGGAGAGTCATTATTATTTGCAAATGAGGGAGACCTCAGAGACAGTGATGACAGTTCTCTTGACACAAGGTTTTGGTAAAAATTGTGATTACCAGGAATGCACTCATTTCTTCCAACAATATTCACTACAACAAACTCAATAAACAATCTCATTATCAAGTCCTAGCAAGGCCTGTATACTGCTTTCTAGGAAACGGCTCCTCAGTGATTCAGTGACACAAACACATGCTAAATATTTTACTGGATCAGAGATAGAATGCCCAACACACCCAAGGACTCAATCCTAGACAGGCAAACAACTATGAAGTGCACCTTCCCCATCTGATTCAGGTTTGCATCATGGCTTGAGAGCATAACCACTGCTGTCAGGCTGATCTCATGAAAGGATGGGGATGCACAGGACAGCTGGCCAGCAACAGATGGGATTATGCTGTTCCATCTCACAGGATGGTAGAGCTCCTGTTGCAGCACAAGCTGTCCAGAAGGAATTCTAATTCTAATGCCACACCAGTTTTCCAAAGGAGGCTTGGCTTTAAGCCACAGTCATATCCTAAAATTCAAATAACTTCTTAAGCTGTCTATAAACTCCTTAAAGAGTTCAGTCATGTACAGTCCAGATCTGTTATTTGTGATAATAATTCGTTGGTTCTTTAATTTTTTTTTGTTTCTTTAACATAAGGTGAAAGGTTTTATGAATACAACTTGATATACTTGTTAACAGCTTAAGATTTTTGTCCCTGAAGAAGAAAATTAAACTTGATTTTCTAATGACATGATAGACGTAAAAAAGTCATCATCAGTTCCAGTCACCACAAAGATGACAGCTTTCCCTCATTCTGCTTTACATTGTCTTTGACCATCAATTGACTTCTGAAACAGTTAAAGCTGCATTACAATTAGACTGTTGTTACTGAAATTTACAATGAACTAGATTTATCTTCTATTCATTCTCTTAACTTTA
The DNA here is from genome assembly GCA_013390025.1 of Pitta sordida. Classification (NCBI taxonomy): domain Eukaryota; kingdom Metazoa; phylum Chordata; class Aves; order Passeriformes; family Pittidae; genus Pitta; species Pitta sordida. The sequence goes on along the minus strand of WEKX01002393.1, from coordinate 49,686 downwards.
TAGAGACACTTAGAGTTTAATTTTCTTCTTTTGATGTTTAAAATTAATTATTACTTGATAGCAAAAAAGTAAAACTCATTTTATAACTTACATAAACAGAAATGAAGATACCAGTTCATTTTTACCTTCCGAGTGGGAAGAAATGACTAAATGAAACATTCATGACATTTCTCATTATCAAGGTGTCTGAACGCAACCATAGTGAGCTCATTCCACTATGCAAACTCAACATGACCCAAGTAGTCATTGTATGTCAATATAAAGAATTATCATCTCATCTCCTTTAAAATAGAGATACTATCTCTCATGGATAAAATTATCTATACAATGGAAGACAGTATTCATTTGTAGTGCTAGATTCATGCAAGTGTTTAAACTACAAAGTACTAAAATAAATTTACGCAAAAGCAGATTAAAGGGGATTATAAAATAAGATTTGGCTGAGAAATATTTATTTTTTGCACCATCATCATCATGGTACGGCATACAAAAAGTGTCATACTAATTTCACAAGGGTACAGCAAGACACCCTTAGCTCATATCTGGCAGATAATTAGGCTTTCAAGTTAAAAAGATAATATATTAACAGTGATGCATAAATACAACTCTGCAGTAAATCTTTCTAAGCAAATAAATTACAAATTAGAGAAAAAGATACAGTCTAATATTCATCAAATGCCATTTTTGTATTATGTTCACAGGTTCACAGGTTATTTCAAGTTGGAAGGGACCCACAAGGACCATCTAGTCCAACTCCCAAGTGAGCGTACACCCAAGGATCGAAACCACAACCCTGGAGCCATGGCACCACACTCCATCCATCTGCGCCTCTCGTCGTCTAGACCATGTCACTGAGTTCCTCATCCAGCCTTTTTTTAAACACCTCCGGGGATGGCGACTCCACCACCTCCCTGGGCAGACCATTCCACTGAGGGTATTTCCTTTCTTTGTATATTTGTATAAATATACAGTCTGACTTTTTGAAATATCTTCTCAATCCAAAGAAAATCTGCGTAAGAACAGGAATGCATGTTTGACAGCTTCTTCCTCATTATAAACAAATACATGTATTTCAGTATTCAATCAAAAGGAGCAATTCTTGTGGATGTTTACACACAACATTTTAGTACTTGTGCATATTCTTGCTAGACCCTAAAGCATTGTATTTCACTCTGATGAGCCTCTTAAAGAGGGTCTTGATGAAAAAGACCATAACTTTGCATAACTTTGCTTTACAAAAAAAGTTGGATTCTCAAGAGCACTCATACAAATAAAATTAATATTCAGACTAAATGTTTACAGCTGTAAGCCCTTAAACAAATGCTAGAATTGACTTCTCTTAGTCACTAATTCATCCCCACCACAAACCAGGACATTAATATGATACACTTTTACTTTTTTTCAGGAAGTGAACTTGCTGAATAAAATAGTGCAGATTTAATGTTTTTTTCTTTTTCTACAACTTCAGAACCTAGCCTTTTCCTTTTTCATGGTATTTCTGCTCTTAAATTTGAGACCTACAGGGCATCATCACTTATCAACTGCCAAATATTTTTTAACTTATTATTAAAAGAGAGTTATTCTAACAAGTTATTTTCTCTAGTTTCTTCATACATCAGGTATTATTGTTACTGGTTTACACATAAGTGTTATTAAATGAAAAATCACAGTCAGAATTTAAAATCTAATGTAAAAGGACAAATATAAGTATACATATATAATTTCCATAATTCATACAGTTGGTGTATATATGGTATATAATTTTTGTATCAGTAGATATCATACATAGTGACATTTTTGTGATTACTGAAATGCATTATTTATGATCTACTGCTTCTAAATATATACTGCATACTTTGATGCAGTATAATGAAAGAACAGAATTTTAAATGGAAATCCGACAAAGGAAATAGTTGAGTCTTTTGTCGGTTTAAAGGATCTTCAGGCCCAAACATCACATACGGCACTTTTATTTGAGGTTGATGACCAGTTCCATTTGTCATCTACAAGAAGTTGATTCCATCACTTTTGTATGTTTTGAGTCACCAGATGGCATTTCTCTCCTCATCTGTACATGTAGGAGTGAGATCCATCTAAACTGAGATTCTGTATAGATGTTGAGATTCGTACCAGTTAAGGAGCACTTGTCTTCTTTCACTCCCTCTCTTTAACTGAAAATATTCTTCACAGAATCACAGAATATTATGAGTTGGAAGGGACCCACAAGGATCATCTAGTCCAACTCACCATCTAACACCCATACAGAGACCGAAAGCACATCCCAGAGCGGTAACACAAACCTAGATCCCTCACAGTCTAGCAGGCCACTCCGAGCTGGAAGGGACCAGGATCATCCAGCCCTACACCCCCCAGCTAGACCATGTCACTAAGTTCCTCATCGAATTAAGCTCCTCATCGAACTAATCTTACTCAAATTAGGTGCTGTAGACGAGCTACGTCTACAGAAGTGAAAAAAAAAAGTATTAGAAAACTCCCCACTTTTGCCAACACATATGTAAAACCAAGGGACATTTTTTAAAGGAATTCTTTCACATTCACAAGACTATAGTTAAAGCTGCACTTCGAATTTGAATAAAATAATATTGATAAAACTAAATAAAACTGTGTTGAAAACTTTGTTTATTTCTAAGCAGCATTATAATTTTGTGGCTTTTATTCTAGTTAAGTTCTTAAAATAATTTCATTCCTTTGTTTCCATGTGCAATCCACAGGTAGAAAAAAATATCAGATAAGTATGCAGTTGCGACAAGTTGTGATATACAACCATGACTCATTATCATCACATACTAATGGAATATCTCAGTGGAAACACCACAAAACAATGTTTAAACATCATGTAGTGATTGTTTTATAATGTCTGTAACATACACATCTTTCACTCTCCTGCTTTCCTCTGCTACATGGGTGCAACATGCCCTCGTTGATCTGTTAGAGGGTAGGAAGGCCCTGCAGAGAGACCTGGACAGACCTGAAAGATGGGCAGATTCCAATAGAATGAAATTTAATAAGTCTAAATGTCGGGTTCTCCATTTTGGTCATAATAACCCCAAGGTTATTATAGGCTGGGAACGGAATGCTTGGAGAGTGGTGAGGTGGAAAGAGATTTGGGGGTATTAGTTGACACTCAACATGAGCCAGCAGTGTGCCCAGGCAGCCAAAAGGGCCAATGGCATCCTGGCCTGCATCAGGAATGGAGTGGCTAGTAGGTCAAGAGAGGTTATCCTTCCACTGTACTCAGCATTGGTTAGACCACACCTCGAGTATTGCACTCAGTTCTGGGCCCCTCAGTTCAAGAAAGATCTTGAGGTGCTGGAACGAGTCCAGGAAAGGACAACTAGGATGGTAAAGGGGCTGGAAGATAAGCCCTATGAGGAGAGGCTGAAGGAGCTGGGTCTGTTTAGCCTAGAAAAGAGAAGGATCAGGGGTGACCTTATTGCTGTCTATAACTATCTAAAAGGAGGTTGTAGCCAGGCAGGGGTTGGTCTTTTCTCCTTGGTCTCTGGGGACAGGACAAGAGGTCATAGTCTTAAGCTTCAGCGGGGAAAATTTAGACTGGATATTAGGAAAAGGTTTTTTACTGAAAGAGTGATCTGGATTTGGAATGGGTTGCCCGCAGAGGTGTTTGAGTCGCCAACCCTGGAGGTGTTTAAGGGTAGGCTGGATGAGGTGTTGAGTGATATGATCTAGATGTAGCTGATAGGTTGGTTGGATTATAGGATGGACTAGATGATCTTCAAGGTCCTTTCCAGCCTTATCTATACCGCGATACTGTGATAATGCCTCCTTTTTTCTGGGTCATGGTGGAGAAGAGACTTGGTCTTCCCCTTCCCCGACCCCCCTCAATTTTTTTTCCTTCTTGTAGCTTCTTAAGGGCATAGGGTGTTGTACTGGTAAATCAATTTTGTGTGACAATCTGAAAAAAATAGATTTTTGAGAGGTAAATTAAAAGCAAAAGGAATTGTTATCATGTTGAAATCTCAATAAGGTTGCATGCAGCATCATGAAAAATTGTTTGTCCAAGCACAACTCCTTACGTAAATACTTGGGGACCTCTCTACCATTACTTTCTAGGAATGCCTTTCTATTATCTCCTGTTTTGACTAGCAGTAAAGTGAACATTTTTGGTGTTGGGGAGTTACAATATATCAGTTCTACAAATATATGTATAGATAGATATAAAGCGTAGGACTTGATGTCTCAGTCACTGGTGAAAACCAAAATATTGCCCATTTTTAAATCTCTCCAATATTTTGGACTAGATGATCCTTGTGGGTCCCTTCCAACTCATAATATTCTGTGAATCTGTGAATCTGTGAATTTTATTTTTAGAAACAATTTATGAATAATATTTCATGTAGATTTATTGAAAATCATATAATGAGGAAATATAAATGAAAAAATGTAAAGAAAGGCATAAAATATCCATAGGAAATAAGTGAGAAAACTGTCACCATTGAGGAGTTTTTGTGAGGTTTTTTTTTACAGTTTGACCCACTTAAGTTCACATTCTTACTGTGTGATAAGCCCCTACAGTGCTTCTAACATCATAAGAGTTGTGAAGATGGCAGCCAAAACTCTGGCCTGTAAACCATCAGCCTAGTCTAGTGAAATCAAAGACAGCTACGCACACAGTTTTGAGCTCTGTAAACAAAGAATTAGACTTTGAGGCTTTAAACTTTGATAACAGGGATGACAAAAACAGCACCAAAAATCACCAGGTTATCTCTGTGAAATAAACTCATAAAGTTTTCTCCAAAGTTATGTGTAGTCATTTACTGTAAAGTGAACTGCGAACTAGTGGACTAACAATGGGCAAAACTGTTTAGGTGGGCTGGAGATTTTAGAGGGGTTGCTATATAAGAAAAACAAAATTGGAAATTACTTCTGCACTTGATTCTAAGGAGTCTAGTAACTTTTAAGTACCTCCAGCTGAAAAGATGCATAGGACAAAGTTCCAAGGTTGCAAAAGACTGAAACAGAGTTACTTGTGTCAGTAAAATACAATCCCATGTTATTTGCTTTAAAGAAACCCTCATCCTTTATTGTAAAAATCTCTGGTGTTGCAGAACTGTCTGTGTAATTGCTCAGCAAGGCTGAATAGCCTTCTTTTCCATCACTTGGCTTCACACAGGGGGATTATGTTATTTCTGCCTTCCCAAATTGTTACAAAAAGAAGATGTTTATCATGAAAACTTTTATGTTAAATTAATGATGAATTTATAAATTACACATTACTTCAAAACATACGGGATTCTCTCTATCCGACCTGAGCTACACCGATGTTTCCCTTTCTTTTAAGTTTCACCTTAGAAGACTCATGTTTGAAGTCTTTATTTTCTCAGAAATGTTGGTAACATATATGAACAAAAAATGTCCATGAAATCTATAAAACCTGGCAATACTGGGAGTTGTCACCATTCAGTCATTAATTATTGTTAAAACTTTTTAGGAGTAGACATAGAGTGTAAGAATATTTCCTCTTTAATGTGCTTCACACTCATGCCAATACATGTTAGATAAGCATTTAAAAGCCAACAGCAAATATTGTGTAACATGCACTGCTGCATTGACTTGTCTTGCATTTAATTAGTCAATTAGTTTTGCATGGACTAACACAGTAATCTGAAACTACCTATTGCTATTAAATAAAGCTAAAAGGGAATAGAAAAACAGCACATTACCTGTCTGAGAGCTGCTGTCCAAGACAATAATCTGAACTTGGTAGATACAGAGCCTTTGTTCAGTTTGAACATTTAAAGACTCTTTAGAGACCTGATTGGCTGATTATCACACATGATGTTTGTGTGACCAATTGCCAAACCAACAAGTATCTCAAATTACTGCAGCATAAGAGTTTATGGTGAAGCTCAGCATTCATAACACAGTCCCCACAGAAGGGCATCCTTGTTTTATGAACATTGTATTGCCTTGAACAGTTCCTTTGTCTGACATGCGGGATTTTTCCTTATCATCTTCAGTGCACATTCAAAATTTTATTTAGATGATACAGCCTTTAAAATGAGTGCTAATATGTGGAGACACCTGAATATAGTGTGTGTCTAAAGCTACAGGAGTTCTGCACATATGGTGATGCTTGCTGTGAAACCGCCTTTTAATACAGGAAGCTAAGATCAGCATTAAAATTATTTTATTCAAGAAATTAAAAATTTAATAAAAATGGTCTAAAGATCATCATCAAAAGCTTAAAAGTAAAATAAGAGGCACTCACTGCAACTAACGTTGTAAAAGTCTGATTTTTTTTCTCATTTGAAAACAATTGTCTGGAAATTAACAGTAAAAATGCAATTAACTTAAGCTTTTTTAGACTGCTCCATTAACAATTACAATATAAAATACTGCATTAGGCTTCATAGGAGTAATTAGAAACTTTGTATTAATACACAATTATTAACACAACAGAATAGAAAATATGTATTTTGCTGGAGATAATGCAGAATTTGGTGCAGAGCTCCAAAAATTATTTTCATTATTTCTTCAATTTTACAAAACCTCAGTATTGTTGTACAGGAAGAAAACCTGAGTCATCTGCAAAACTTATGAAATAAATGTATACTTAGAAGGCAGTTTGTACCTTAGACCAGATCATACACCGTTCAAGAGTTCTGAGCAAAACACCTTTCAAAGTTCACATCTAAAGCCTTTCTATTTTAATTGCAAAAGTGACCTTAACTATTTTGTTGGAAAAGCAAACAAGATGTATATATCCTCTCAATTGTTATTTTTCGTCAGTCTCATGCAGTATACTGGCTTTGTCCCAAGAAATACTGACAAGGATGAAACTGCCTGGCCAAAGGAAGTAGAAAAATATTGTGATGACCCAGACTGCAAAAAAATTAAACTCTTTCTTGTCCATAAAAGTTTGTTCATTTTAAGCAGTCTCTGGGAAGATTTTACATAACAGCAAACTGCTGATACTTTCACTGCTTAGCACTTTGAATATTCACAGAGAAAGAATCAATTCTTGGAATAAATTTCTTAATTTACCTGAAAATAACGATGGTAATGATGATTTGCATTTCTAGGACTTGTAGTAATCTCACACAAAAAGTGAGACAAGGTCTAGAATTACTGGAAGCTCACCTAACAGGAGAGCTGCTTAGAGAGAAGGACCAGCCTAATTATGAGAAAGTATTATCATTAAATTGATCCCTGTAATGTCTGAAACTTTAATTTGAATCTGAAACATTCCTTCAGAAAGGATGAAATATACTGGAGATAATCCATGGTAGTGACGGGTGAGCCTCTAACACCAAACTGTGGGGGGGTCTACTTGCAAGGGGTGTTCATCTCAGCACTGAAGACAATGGTAGGAAGGGAATGTGTTTGCTGACGCAAGCACATAAAAAGACGACAACAAAGGAAGTAAACATGGGTTGCTGAACTCTGACAGAGACCCTGTGGTGACAACAACACCATGTTTCCTATTATTGGAAAGAAGTAGGAAGGGAGGCATTGTTATTGCTGGACACCTTCAGATAGATTTTGATAACTTGTATTTAGTCCTAGGTACAGCTGCTCACTTGTGTCATCAAAGCTGCTTTCCCCCACTGTGCCCTTCTGTGGCAGGCCCTTCCTTCCACAGGATCCCCATCCCGCCCGAGACAGGGGAACAGAAAATCACCTCTGGCCTTGAGATCTATGCATCCATGAGAAACAGTCACAGAGATTAATACCAGGTATCATAGCAGTGTCCCTAGACAACCAAGCCCGCAGATGTCTTCTAAGCATGCTGACCGCATGGTCCACATGAATCAGCACAGCACAGCACCAGCTTGGCAGAATGGTGGAAGACCATAGCTGCCTGTTGTCCAACTAATACAGAAAGCAATGAAAAGGGCTAACTGAGGCTGAACTTCTAAGTTCAGGGAACTGAGTATGAGGTAGAAGATCAGAACTAGGGCCAAAATGTGATTCTGAAAAACAGCACTGATTGGCACAGGGCATGCCAGTGGCAGGAGCTGACCTGCATTACACTGTCAGCTTGAACTTCACAAAACTAAAACTTAATACTGTCTATAAAAATGTATAAATACCACAAGGGTTATAACTCAACTCACCATATGAGACTAATCTTGCCACGTATTTTGTGAATAATAAGGACAATAATAATGGCGATATTCGGCTTACACACAATTTGTGACTTTTTCTGATTTAAGGGGGGGGGATTTGTCACAGCCATATTTTGACATTGAGGGTTGACATCTTCATGTGATCTGGATATCTGGGTTCCACTTATAGTTAATGGATAGAAGTGAAGTTTTGGGACATCTCTCACTGACTTGTTTTAGACATCTAATCTATAATGAAACCTGGCCTCCAAGTTCCTATATCTCTCCATTATATAAAGTACATTTAGATAAGTTGTTCAAGTATATGCTACTGGACTCTGTATTGGGATGAACCCAGCCCCATATGTTCATAATATAGTGTCTTGGTATTGCAGTGGACTGAAAACAGTAACCCAGTTCCTTCTTTCATTTCAATGCTTTTAAATTTTAAGTGTTTTGTGGTAGGTACGATGAGGATTACCCTATTTGCTTATCTAGCTCTTACGAAATAAGAACATGAAAAATGTATGTTCTGAATTTTAAGAATGTTCTTTCCATCTTCTTTCAAACAGATTCACAGCTTAACAACATACTGTTGAAATATGAAATTTTGCAATCTTTTCCGCATTGCTGAGAAAAATACGTTCAGTTATCTGAGTAATAAGTCTATAAAAAGCATGTGCTGCAATACCCATATTTTGTCTCTGTGTTTGTAAAATTTGCAACTCAGGAATGTTGGATCACAAACATTCTTGTGGCTATCATGGCTGCATGGAAGAAAATTTATGGAAGGTTCAGATAAACTCTCTCATGCTTTATGTACATACCATAGACAACTAGTACTATCTGTTTTGAAAGTAAGCATTCAAGTCAAGTCTTATGCTAAAAAGCATAAGAAATCAAACCTCTGTCCTGTTAGACAAAAAAAAAGTGATAGATTTCATATGTGCAATTTTAATTCACAATTTACTCAACTAAGTCACTACATAAGCCATCCTATCCATATTTGAAACAATGTTCAGTACCTTACAGAACAACATAGAGTCCAGCTTACCTTATATAAAGCTGGACAGTTGCCCAGAGCTTTACAATTGGAGAAGCAGCATTTTTAAAGCAAATTTGTGACTGTTCTGATTGTATTGCTAATAAGACATTAATTTTGATAATGCATAAATACTTTGCTTCATATTTTTATGGAATTTTGTGAGACTGAATTTCATTGTATCTGAATATATGGCATTCTACAGTTTTATAAATGTATCTGGTATTAAATACAATTTTTTTTTACAAATGCGGAATAGAAGCAGCAGAATGTATTTTATTCAGGCAACAAAATAGCTAGGGCTTTCTCTGATGGTGTAGATACCAAATATGCATCAAGAGTAGCTTAAAACTTATCAAAAAACCCAGTAACTGCTCAAAATACTGCCAAATCTTTTTCAATAAGCTCAAAAATTCCATAACAGATCCATCTGCGGAAGAAGAAGAAAAAAGAAGTAGAAAAAAGGGGTAATATTAATGTATAAACTATTCTCCGTGAATTATTTGGAAAGTATGCATTATCATGCAAGCCTGAAGTTTTGTTGACTTAGATAACAGCAAATACACAAGAGCCTGAGTAATAAGATATGCCATAGGGTGTGACAGTACACAAGTTTGAGTGTGTTAGGTATGAAGGAAGTGCAAATCTGAAAGGTATGTTGCACATCACATTGCCCAACACACCAGCCTTTGGGCTGTTTCTTGTCTCTTCTGTGCAAGCATGCTTTATTAGTGGGTAGAATAGAGATAGTAAAGAGAGAATGGAGAAAATCGTAACAAAATATGAATGGAAAACAGCAGGAGCAAAACTGCTGTATCTGGGCAACGTGAAACACATCCTTCAGAATGAGTCAGACACAACAATGGGTTAAAAACCACCTGCGCACAAGTTGCAAACACAGAGGTTAAAAAGAACTATCAGTAGCTTCCTTCTCATCACCTGTACATTAGCGCTCATTGCAATGGTACAGTAATGAAAACACATGCTCCACTACCAGTTCCTTAGTCTGCCTGCCCTCCCCAATTGTAGACACTACTTAGCCTTCTTCATGGAATGCCCACTGCCTTCCTCCACTCTTCCCCCCAAATCCCACAACCTAAAAGGCTGGTGGTCTCCCCCCACCTTGGTCAGAGAGCTGCAGTAAGTCAAAAACATGCCAGCATACAAAGTCCAAGGTAAGGAAAAAGTACTCCATAAATGACAGAATGGCTTGTTCATCATAAAACTGGTATTTCAGGTTTACCCTGCTTCCTGGATTTCCCTTCAGCTGTCCTCATTATCTTGTATTTAAACGTATCTATAAGAATATATAGATAATGGTACACAAAATAGAAGACTGCAATACTTTAATAGTAACTTTTAAGGCTACTCCATCAGGACAGAGTTTAGCTGTGATTATTTGAATATCATGTAATGTCTTAAATAAAGAAGTATAAAACTTGGCCACTAATGTTCTTACTTTTTCAAAACACTGCAGTAGCTCACGAAGATCAAATATGTGGCAGTTACTAATATATGACTGCAATATTTCTGTTTCGCTCACATAAAAAAATGAAAAGTTCTTTATTCCAGATCCATTCCTTTGTCTTTTATACGTAAATTACTTGTGGAAAAGTGTATTCTTTTGAGTTGAAAATATCTTTTGCTAGTCAGACCAAATAATGTATATGAGCCCAATGCAGTGGAACTGAGTGTATACATGAGACTTACTGAGTATTAGAAACTAAAGGGTATTCTTCACAGGGGACAGGGTGCTGTGAGGACATTGCAAAATACAAGTGAAAAAGATAATGAGTTTGAATGCAGTGGTACTACTGCCTTTACTGCATCTTAATTTTTAATGGTGTATACATCTTCTGAAAGCCTGTAACTCTTATCTTTAACTTAGCAATGTTTGTTATTGCAGTTACGAATTATGTTCAGCAAAAAATACTTGTTTCCCACCTGTAAGCAAATGTTCTCCAGCTTGAAAGTTTCTGATTTATGTACAGATAAGTTGCTAAATATTTATTATATTTGCTGGAGATACAATCAGTTTTTAATCGGGATTTAGACCATGATTAAGGGAGGCATTTAAAACAAGTAACCCGTAAGTGTAGGTGTATGTTATACATAGTGGGAAAATGACAGTTGTACTTGGGTATATATTACTTAAACATATAAGCATAGTGATAAAATTATAGGCAATTGATGAAGTCATTTTTTTAAAAGACAAGAAGAAGATATAAACCCTAGTGATTAAAGGTTGCAATATAATGTCTTTCTACTTTGCCTAGAGAGGCAGCTATTCTGGCAGAAGCTTTCATCCCTGAGGGATCAACTCTTGACTGTAGCATATACAAGGGTAAAGCAACTTTCCTTTTACAGGCAGAAATCCGCACAAATCCTGCCAACTGAGGCTCCTCAGGAGACAGATACGTTTTATCCAACTCCCAGCAGACCTGAATGCCGCAATAGCAGGACTTTTCCCTACATCTCACTTTTCTTTTTTGCTCTCTGAACTACTGAGTTTCTCTCAATCCACCTTGTGTATGTCTATTTGAGACAAATACAACATTTTTAGCAGCCACAGATAAAAGATGCAGATCAATGTAGTTTCACTATAGCTTCACAACAGCTATTTTTGTGCACATGAGGTTATTTTAAAGATGGTGATCCCAGCACGAATGTAAACCACCCTCAAAAGTCAGCCCAATCTCCACAACAGAACTGCTCAATCTATTCTACTTATGCTGCTGCATTTTAGGATTGAAATTAAAGCCAGTTCTTTGACAGCCTCTACTTTGAGGCACAGTGGGTTTTTGAGGTAGCTCGTGCTGCTATGGCTCACCGCAAAAGCAAGGCAGAAAATGAGTAAGTGCATTGCTGGCCTGTCTGAGGGTTAAAGCCCAGCAGCCTGACAGCATATATCATGTAGTCTTCCTTTGTACTCTGCCTTCAAGACCTTGCGTCTTCTCACTGCTCTCATCGTCCTTCTCAGCTTCTGCTTAAAGAATCACTGCAACACCTTCTAGGACAGGAAATTACCAGTTCTTTGAAGTTAAAAGAAGAATCAAAAAACATTTTGGATAAGTTTTCTCTTTAGGACAAGCGATAGTCTCTTATGATTCCTGTTTGGAAAAGAAAGCAGGCAGCCCATTTCTATCCCCAGCAGGGCCCAGATAAACAGTTCTACCAAACAAGGAAACAAATAGGGATTCCTTCTGTCAGGGTCAAAGAAGCAGATGAAAATGAGCCTGGGAGCACGAATTCAACCAAATACAAAAGGTTCTGTGCTCAGTGGTGTTGGGCTAAACAATTCCAGTCCAATCTTTTAGGAACACAAACACAAACCATTCCCTTCTCAATGGGGTAACAGAAGCAAATGCATCAAGTTAATGAACACAGCAGGGATTTGCCAAACAGTCCAAACTTCCCTTTGGAGCAGTGCAAATGTCTATGAAGCAAACAACCCTAGCCACTTAGCACAGGAAAACAGAAAGGCCTCTGCTTTGGTTGGATGAGTGAAAACCTCCTTGATTACAGAAGTCCTTTAATATTTAGAGGGACTAAATTTACTATTAAATGCTGACTAAAGAATCATCCATTTGGTTCTGACAATTCATGCGCCAAGTCAAAGTAATGGCACTGAAATGTCTTCTTCAAGCATTTGATTGTGTTGTGTTGCTTTCATAGTTGGCCCAACTTCTACATCTCCTCACACTCTCCACAACAGCACCCATCTGTATTTACTATGCCTATGCAGCGGGTCACAGAACTGCTCTAAAGAGGTTAAAAGGATCATATGGAAAATACATACTCATGTCAGATCACAGTAGGCTGTAAATATCACACTGCAACACTAGAACTTCCCAAAACATCAAAGCAATATATACACACTATCTCTTCCAGTGCTTTCCACATTTCCCCACTTCACCTCCTAGTATGCACAATGTTGTACATTTTTCTTATTTTCGTATCGGCTGGTGTATTTGCATACACACATACAAGTATCACTATTAGAATACTATCTACTTATGTATATTCAGCTACCATAATGAGAATTAGATGCTTCCTTGAGACTACATCAGATTGTAAGATTCTCTGCCTATAAAACAACTATAATTGCTGTTCAAAGTACTTATAAAATAGGCTGTTCAGCATACAGTTATAACTTCTGGTTTCTTCCAGTACCTGTAAGTTAGTAGAGAGGATTGATTTAAAGGCCTCAGTAATTAAAAGATGACAACAAACTTACCCAGGACACAAGAAGACAAAAAATAGAGATCCAAATTTAGGTATCACAAGACTATAGACTTGAGCACAAAAATTGTTGTAATTGTACATCTGGGATAAAACTGCCAAATGGAGGGAAAGAAAAAAAAATAAGGAAAAAATTTGTAACTACCTTATTGAAGTTAAAAACATATCCTGGATCCTTAATAAAACATATCATTCAGTGCAAATAAACTATCAATTTAAGTACAATAATAATTTCAAAGTAAGCTTGGATATGTCAACTACAATAGTTATGCTGATTTTTTTCAGAAAATAGATACAAGAAAAATATGATTAATTAAAAATACCATTTAAGCCACCATTTTATGTATACAATACTTCAGCAGTGCCAAAGTGTATCCAGAAATGCAAACTCATTACCTAGTTATGCAACATCATTAACATCTTTCTATGCTATTGCATTCAGAAGAAGAATCTGTTTTAATTGTGGAAATTACAGACTCCTGTGTCCTATTAAAACGCAACTATTCATCAACAACAAAAGCCTTGTTATGGCCTACAATCAGCATACAGAAATCATAAGAGCAGAGTCCAACATTGTCTCTATTCCTTTCTCAAAAATAAACCAACCAACCAATTTAAAAATATAACACATCATTCCACTTCTGCCAGCTCGAAAATATATGCCTCTGTGAAATTCTTCAAAATATTTCCTTAAGTTAACAACAGTCTCCCTTCTACTCTGTTTTCACCTTCTACATTTGTCATTTTTTCCAAGGCTACTTTTGTTTTGTAGTCTAATAATGACACATGAGAGGCAGAATTAAAAAACAGAAGGTTAAAGAATGTAAACATGTATAACTCTACGTATAAAAATAGCATGGTAAAACATAAATACTGGTTACTATGGAGGAACATCACCTGTGCCCAAAAAAAGCTGTCCTACAAATAACTATGTCTCTGAGAGTTTCCAGTTTTAGTGTGGAAAACCCAATTAGCCAGTAGGATGAGCAGAGCAGAATAGTAACTTTTTACTTTACCTTGAGGTTTTTTATTCGAATAAATGGAGAGAAGGACAAAGCTCTCACAAAAATAAAGATGGGAAGGGAAGAGATGATGGACACATTAAAGCATTTATTTCACAGAATCACGAAATTAACTAGGTTGTAAAAGACCTTTAAGCTCATGAGGACCAACCTGAAATGATTTGGAAGAATAATTTTGGTAATCATTATGATAAATAATTTCCATTTAACATAATCTGGCAAGTCAAAGCAAGCAATCCACAAGATTAACTAACTGAGTCTTGAGAAGCAGTCAAGGGAGTCCCTTCAGCCATTATTGGGTGTAAATCATGAGAACCCCTTTTAACCCAGTGGAACTGCACGACAGGAAGGGAGCTCCGCTGTGGACCTGGAGTCACAGAAAGAGAGGAAATGCCAATCAAGCATCATTGACATATTGACTGAGAGAAAGCACCACAATGCTTTTAGGCGTCAGTTACAAATGCCCTTCCTGGATTTCTCTACATCATGTGAGCTTGGCCCTTACATTCATTAGCTTTGCTTATCAATGCCTTATATTATTCTAACATGTATAGCTAAAACTGAAACAGACCGCAGGCAGTGCATGACATTCATAATGCTCTAGTGTTGCTATGAATGAGGAAATAAGGTAAACTGAAACAATGCACCGCCATATACAGCATAACTACATCAAAACATCTGGTTTTGAATAACTACATCTGAAAAACATGAGAACAGATGATGAGAGGCTTGGATGGATGGAGCGTGGTGCCCATTGTTCCACGCTTGTGGGTTCGATCCCTGGGTGGGCGTTCGCTTGGGAGTTGGACTAGATGATCCTATGGGTCCCTTCCAACCTGTGAACAGAAAACAACCTTATGCCTCTAGCCAACATAATTATATTTGCACAAGAACAAGAAAACAGGATCTCTTTTTTCTTATTCTTCTCAAACACAAAGCACACTTCATGCTTTGAAAATAGAGGCTAATACAGAATATTCTTTTCTACCTATTTTCCTTGAATATACAACTCAGAGCTCAAAAAATACATAAGCCTTTTTCATTCCTTGCTAAAATATGGTGTTGTGGTTTCCCATTATTGAGTCCCCTGATTCACCTTTTGTAGTGTTGCTAAGAAGGGAAATAGGCTGCTTGATGGAAGACAGGCATTTAGGATCCCTGTGTGATACAAGAGACATCAGAGCAGATATCTTACAAATTCCTCAGGGCAGAAAGGAATCACACACAGAAACACGGAATATTATGAGTTGGAAGGGACCCACAAGGATCATCTAGTCCAACTCACCATCTAACACCCATGCAGAGACTGAAAGCACATCCCAGAGCGGTAACTTTAGTTTAATACTATGTACAAATTAATGCAGAGATGTACATTCTAAAAAGTTCTAAAAAGTTGTTGGTAATAGGATGATAGGCCCATGGCCTTCTCCAGCTTCTAGAACCAATTTCCCTCCATAGTTTATTCTGGTTTCTCCCCCTGCTCCCACATGCAGCCTCCTTGCTCATCCAGCTTGAGTCTCTGTCTTAGGCACACTTTTTTCTGCCTCTGAAATCAATCTTCAGTTCCAGTTTGCAGTTTATATTTCAACAATTTTCATTTCAAACATCAGCAGGAGGCAGTGCTGAGAGAACAAAGGCTGCATACCCAGATTGAGACCCAAACCATCCTTGGCAGAGCATTCAAAAGTGGTTAAATTCTACAAGAGATTAGTTCAGTGGAAACTATACTCAGCAAAGGCAGAATTGTCAAGGAATTTAGCACATAAAATTCCAACTCTTAAGAAATCAGACACATACATTACCATGGGGAGCTTATTTGCAGCAAGTGGTTCTATTTTTCTTTATTTTGTGAACTTGCCTTGAAGGCCATCTTAAAAATGAGAACTACAGGAGTTCATTTTATTTACCACAACTCCTATGGTGTTTCAAGTCAATAATATGGCAAACTCTTGAAACATCCTACATAAAATGTTTCAAATTTCCATCTCTCAATAAGGTCAGCAGAGAAAAAAAACTGTATCTCTCAGAAGCAAGGTTGTTATATCTGGTAGTTTGAACATAGTCTTGTGTCACTTCAAAAATTCTAATCTTTGCTCCCAAATATTTATAGTTATCCTAGAGATTTGAAAAGAATGCCACAAAGCACATAATTTCAAATGTTTGAAAAAAACACACTAAGTAATTTTAAAATTGCTCAAATATGCTGAAAGCAGACACATTTCTCTATCTGCAATATTAATCAAATATGTACACTGCAGTAGGAACTGATTGTTTTGTAAAAAAATCAAATATGCATTTTGCATGTATGCTTTTGCCATTTTTGTCAGCACAGAAATGGTAAGTTCTTTTTGGTTTGTTTCTTCACATGTTTTCAGTACTTTAAAATATGTGTTCTTGGTATTCCTTGATTTCATAAAACAAGCACTGAGAAGTACAATTCTGAGCTGACACTACAAGTTTGAAACTAACACAAGAGACAAAATGGGGTTTCATCTTGGTTTTTTGTCTCTTTTTTGCTTGTGCCATTGATGGCAAGTGTCAAAGTGCTAAGTGACAAGCATGAATGCTAAAACCTTAATTAATCTATTTCTATGAAAAATCTATATTTCAGAAGACGTACTGCTGTTTTGTGACTGGTTTTACTAATTTATATTAGTAAAACTGCAGAACACATGCAAAAGGCAATGTACATCATTGCACTGTCATTGTCACCACTGCAGTGACAGCAAATGGCTGAAGTTCTTTTTATCACCATTACAGCTCTTTGTTGTATGTGCTATCCCAAGGAGCCAAACTTGGGAGTGCTGCCAACAATTTGCTAACACTAAGACCACATGATGGAAAGGCAGTAACAACGGTTACTGAAGCTGCTGCAGGAGTCTCATAGCAGATGTAGTAAGATGATCTATTGTAAAAGGACCAGAACTTTAAAAATATAGAGAAATAAGAAAAGCCACAAAATACTTCTGTGCAATATGCTTTCTGAATATCCCCACAACACCTTAATCATGACCTACAGCTCAGTTTTCCACTTAAAGAGAGATAAACATGAAATAACTACCAAATTTGCTGTCTAAACAACTTGAAAGTGTTATTTTGGGGGATACAAATATTCATGCTGAAGGAAAAAGAACATTTTTTAAACAATCTTGCATATTTGGACAACTCCAGTTTGCAGTTTTATGCTGTCATTTAACATGACTGTTTCATGTGCTTTGATGTTATCTTGATCTTTCATAGTAACCATACAAAAAGAATGTCGAATCAACATATTCTCAAATATTCAAACTTCTACAATGTTTAGTTATCCTGCATTTTGTTGATAGATGACATAAGTTGATATTTATAGTTATAGATATAGTTATAGATAGTTATAGTTATAGATAGTTACAGATAGTTATAGTTACAGGTAGTTATAGATAGTGACATAAGTTATCCTGCAGTTTGTTGATAGATGACATAGATACAAGTTTCTTATAGTCTAAAGTAATTAGCCAATTTTTTTTATGATTTAAACTATTATTCAGAGCACTGCTTTCTTGTTGGGTAGACCTGAAATACAGTCAATATTTCACATTCAGTAATCATAACACCCAGTTAAAAGAAAATGCACCACCACTAAATTAAAAAAAATTATCTGGCTTAAATTTGTTCTCTTGGTCTCCCTGATCTTATGAATTACAACTAACTCCATTTCTTCAGATAAGGCTCCATTCTTTTCCTTCATTTTTAGGCACGTTTAAGTGCCCTACTTATCTTAATGTACTTTTGGAAATGTTTATTCAATTTTTTGTCAGCAAATGCTCTTCATACACCCCTCTGATGACATATTATTATAATTGTCATGAGATAGTAAAACACCACGTTCAAAAAAAAAAAAAATACTGGCACAGAACTACAAGCTTGACCATGAAGAGATACAAATTAGGGAACTATTTAAACACAGTGCATAAACTAAAACTAAAAATGAAATATTCAAAAGAAGGACCTGAAGTTGATCAATCTCCACTCCCTCTCCCTGACAGAAATATTATGAATTAAAAATCATTAAATCACAAAGATTAAAACAATCTGTGACTCTTTCTACTTTGCCAGCCACCTTTGCTTTTCAAAAAGAATTTAACATTACTTTGATGGCTTAATCATAAGAACAAGAGTTACAAAAATACTTACAAAAATACTAGATAGATTGTAAAGCTAAATAGAGTACTATAGTCAGCTTGTCCAACATCCTCTACTCCT
The DNA here is from genome assembly GCA_013390025.1 of Pitta sordida. Lineage (NCBI taxonomy): Eukaryota > Metazoa > Chordata > Aves > Passeriformes > Pittidae > Pitta > Pitta sordida. The sequence continues at coordinate 31,048 of WEKX01002393.1, read as the reverse complement.
GAAGTCATGGAATATTATCTCCTTATTCCTATAAACTAATTACTTTTGTTTGAGTACTGCAAGCTTTTCTTCAAATGTTCCAAGATTCAAAATAAAATTATAGAAGTTGGCCCAACAGCTCAAAAATACATGCAAGTCAAGAAATGCAGATTCAGACTGAGATGCATATATGGGAGTTAGCCAGTTTCTTGTTTTCATTCGACACATAAAACAGTTGGTTAATGACGTCCTATTTTCCTACCTAACCTCCTCCATGGTGCTCTTATTATTATTATTATACATCTATTACACAAACAGATACAGAAGCTGGCAAAATTCTCTAATAATTATTTATAGCTATGACCTACCCTAACCCTTTTTTAATAAATGTCAAAAGATAATTATATTTTTATAATTACACCAACCTTGAAACAAAATTCACTTAACTGTATAGATTATTAATATGACCCAAGAACATTCTTCCTGGTCCTCACATGAGAAAATTGACAGTTTTAATTCTGGCAAATTGTGTTAAGGGATAGAATTAGTTGAAAATTCTAATCAGAGCCCATCCTTACTAAAGCAAAATTCTCCTCCAGAAAAATGCAACTCCTCAAAAGCATCATGTGATGTTGCAATGGGAAATAAAATCAGGTGAGCCATAGTCTTTTTCCTAGAACTTAAGAGTCAAATAATAACCAGAGTTGCTGCAAACAAAATCATCTGCCATCATAAACAAAGGACATTATAAATTAATTAAGAAACAAAGGATACCAAAAAGGAATTTTTTAAATTAAGAAAAATAATGAGAACGAGAAAAATACATTAGAAAATGTGTATGATGTAGTGAACCACATCCAAGAAAAAAGAGGAACGAAACAAACACAATTTAACAAACACCAACTCATGATTCTAGAAGTGTTCTTTTCTCTCCTTTGACTTGCCTGTCCATAAATTTAGACTGCCCAAAGGATATCATTCCTCCATACATATACATACTATTGTATGCATGTATGTATAGTACTCTAGTACTATATATACTACAGAGAAGTGGAATTAGGTTAGAGTTAGAAGGAAACTTTTTTTAATATACTATCAATGCATTCATTTACAGTGGAAATTGCTGAAACAGTGGCTGTGCGGGTTGATTTGCATATTCATGACCACCTAATTGAATATTCATGAGTGCCAGGTCACGCATGCGCAGTTCCGAGAAACAGGCCTCCTTAATCACCAAAAAATCATGTCGCTAAGATGTGAAGCCGCAATATGGGGTGTGGTGAAGTGGAAGAGAGCTGACTGTATTTCAAAGTCTCTCCTTCATTTGTAAAATATCTGTTCAGACTCAGTGTATCACTACAAAATCCAAAGAGGTTTTCTATCCTGTGAATTTGTTTTTCTACCATTCATGAAGACCATAGTTAGTATTTAGGCTATTCCACATCTCTATCATATAAATAATGTAAGGCTGTCTTCATTAATCCAAATTATTTATAGCTGCCATAAAAGAAAATCCATTAACATCCAGCCACCCTTTGCCTATTTGAAATGATCAGCTGTTTTTCTTTGAAGCCACTTACATTATAAACACTGTGTTGCAAACTAAGCAACTAGCTGGGCCCTTACATTGAGTTACAGCTCTGTAATAGAATGTACAAATAATAGAAACATCTCACAGAATCACAGAATCACTTAGGTTGGAAAAGACCTTTGAGATCATCAGCTCCAACCTTTGACCTAACACTACCCTGTCAAATAGACCATGGCACTAAGTGCCACATCCAGTCTCTTCTTAAACAACTCCAGGGACAGTGGCTCCACCACATCCCTGAGAAGCCCATTCCAATGGTCAGTCACTCTTTCTGTAAAGAACTTCTTCCTTGTGTCTGACCTAAACTTCCCCTGACATAGCTTAAGACTGTGCCCTCTTGTCCTACTGCTGGTTGCCTGGGAGAAGAGAGCAACACCCACGTGGCTACCACCTGCTTTCAGGAAGTTGCAGAGAGTATTAAGGTCTCCCCTGAGCATCCTCTTCTCCGGGCTAAACAACCCCATCTTCACCAGCCAATTCTCATAGGACTTGTGCTCCAGTCCCTTCACCAGCCAAATTATAGAATCACAGAATCTCAGTGTATTCTGAATTGGAAGGGACCCACAGGGATCATCGAGTCCAACTTTTAAATGGCACCACTGCCTCCCCAGAGGGAATCGAAGCCCCAGTCCCTCGCATGAGAGGTGGGGACATTCACCCCTATACTAAAGTGGATTTCCTAATTGCCCATCTTCAGTCAAGCTCCAGCATCTCAATATCCTTCCTAAATTGAAGAGTCCAGAATTGCACACAGCACTCAAGGTGCAGTCTAACCAGTGCCAGGTACAGGGGAAAAATCACTCCCCTGGTCCTGTTGGCCACACTATTCCTAATATAGGCCAGGATACCCTTGGCCTTCTTGGTCACTTGGGTACGCTGCTGGCTCATGTTCATCCTGCTGCCAGTCAGTACACCTAGGTCCCTTTCTGCTGGGCTGCCCTCCAGCCCCTCTGTCTCCAGCCTGTAGCACTTCAGGGGGTTATTCTGGCCAAAGTGTAGGAACCAGCACTAGGTCTTGTTAAATCTCATACCATTGGATTTGGCCCATCTAAACAGCCTGTCCAAGTCCCTCTGCAGAGTCCTCCTACCCTCCAGCAGATCAACACTCCTCCCCAGCCTGGTGTGACCTGTAAATTTGCTAATGGTGGACTCAATACCCTCATCCAGATCATCAAAACAGATACGAAACAGGACTGGGCGCCAGAGGACACCACTAGTGACCAGCTGCCAACTGGATATGACCCCATTCACCACCACTCTCTGGGTCTGGCCAGCTAGACAGTTCTTAATCCTTGTATCTGTCTAAGCTGAGTATAATCTCTTTTCTTTATTTATTTCACCATGAAGAAGGAGTACCTATTTAGCACTCATGTTGAAGTATAATATTAAAAGTTAGCAGACAATAATGGAAGGAGAAAAGAGGGATCTAATTTAAAAATAAGATGGACATCACTTGTGCATTATTCTCATATTTAACACTTGCACATGAAAGAATGTGCAATGGAAGAGGCAAGCATCTATTTCACTACTATTTGATCAGTAACTTGAAAGCCACAGATGGATGTCACTGTGGAAACAAGAGTGATTATTATGGAGATCAAAGAAACAAGAACGGACACTTTCATGAGGCATCAGCTTCCTTCAGATTCTCTCTTTTTCCCAAAACAGCTTTCAGTAACAATTTCAGTAGGATTCCTTTACTGAAAGCTCAGGCTGACGCATAAAAATCCAGCTATCTGTAAATGTTATTCTGTTTTGATTTGTTTTCCTATCCACCTCACTAGAAAAGCAATGGATAATTTGTGTCGGTTCTATGGCCCAGCAGGACTGAGAGACAATGTATCTTCCCAGGAGTACCTGGAGACCAGTGGTCTGTGAAACACGACCAGGGCAAGTTCTCACTCTCATCTAAGACTCATTGCCTTTTAGGGGTCACTTAAACAACCATGAACCCGGCACAATTGTTCCTCACTAAGGAGACTCTCCAGGCTATTCTCTTCAAGGACGGTGTGTCAGCAGAGGTCAAGTAAAGAAAATGATAGAGTATTTTCCTGGTTCTGATATCAGATACACCAGGACCTCTGTATACAACAAGCCAGCAAGTGTTTCGAATAATGCTGAAGTTGTAGGGCTCAGAGCAGCCCAGAGCAGAAAAATTAGTACCGCAGCTGGCATGGAGCAACAGTGGTTCCATCCAGATCCACCTTCTTCAAGGTCACCTGGACCACAATGCTTCTTGCAGGCCCCTTTCTGATGACGGCAAGCGCGGCCGCACGCTTTGTGCTGCTCCCCGCCCACAGTTCCCAGCGGAGCTCCCTGGGGCGGGCGACCCCCGGCCGCGCCTCCGGCTCACACCGGGCGCTGCGGCAGAGTGCGGCGATGAGGCGGGAGGCGGCCCCGGCCCGCGGCTCTGCTTGAAGTAGGCGCTACCTCAGGGTGCGGGGATGCGGCTG